>DWME01003931.1:0-17211 GCA_018244795.1 Parelbella ahira ahira
GTCTGCTTAGGAATCGAACCTGAAAATCTATGCAGGGGAGATCAGTATTTTGATCAATACGTTAAATAGGCCGTCATGTGATACGTGAATAGTCTCAACAAATTTACAAATAAAACGATTGGAGTGGGTCTTTTGGAGAGTACAGATGCTAAGTTGATCAGCACTTCAATCGGACAATCATGTGATACGTAAATAGTCTAGTAAAGTGTCAATAAAAAGTATAGATCGAACAATTGAAGGAGGTCCTTCGGAGAGTACAGATGATATAGTTGTAGCAGAGGGAGTAAAAACTATACAACCTTATACACATAATCTAGTGGGCTCTAATCTCGTGGTTGTACACGTTACACGGGAGAATGGAACTTAATCAAAGTTTTTAATTACTGAAGCTCACTTGGCCAAGTTTACATCAACACGCCAAGTCGAGCGGTAATAAGCGAAGTTGATTTTATGCAAAGTTATCAAGTTGGAGCGCGGCTCATATTATCTATAGGAAGTTTAAATAATTGACATAATATTTCTCGAACGTTTTAGAACTGTCTTGATGTACATTGTTTGAGCGATATTTAATTGTTTTGCGTATATAAAGAATTTCAAGATTTAATTTCGGATATAGTAGGTATTTCTTGGTTCCGATAAAATATAATTAGTTATATTTTTCCTCATTTTCTGGTCGTCTCACTTCATTAAAAGAACATTATAGACTGCAATAGATAACAATCTGGTATTTAAAGGTACACATATTCTTTAAGACACAACATGCAATGTCGCAACGTTAACATAGGCTAAATTTAGTCTGCATTAATAAGCTGTAATCCTCCCGTCAATAACCATTATTTAGCTATTTTTAACTGGAAGTGCTAGATGTTGCCAGCTGCTATCGGTGCTTCTTGCGGACCAATGGTACAACATGGTAGAACCTACCCCAATAACCGAAAGCGTCGAAACCAAACGTAAAACACGTCACTAACAAGTATATTAACTATTTAATATTAGCATAAGAATATTTTATTTAACAGGGCCTATGTATATTTATATATGTATATGCATACGGCCTCAGGTTAGGTAGTGACTTCCGACAATGCAACATTATCCTTAAAGGGCAAACACGACGCACAGTAGTCCATTTAACGGTGAAGTAATGCTTATCTATAAAGACATTAGCGCGAGGAACCATATTGTGTTACCGGACACGTTAAATAATATATGTACATCCAAGTTATTTACATTTATATGTATAGGATAAAATGTTAAGACAGTTAATAAGCTAATAAGTGTTCTAATGTATAGTTTTTTATGTTCATACTGTGAGTTAGCTAAAATAGTGCCTAATCTATTATAATCAGTATTCATAATTATAGTCATAGGAATAGTCTTTTAACAGTTTATAGGTGGCCACGGGTCTACTTTAATGAAGAGAATTTTAAGGTTTGTCACGTTGAAATACCTATGTGTAGGTAAATTTAATATCTAATAATTTAAATTATGGGGAGCTTTAAAGTACCAAGATCTAGTACTAGCTAGCGTAAGCGTCCTAGAGTAAGCATTATCTAAAATATTGTACGAGAACTATTACATTTTACATATTGCACATTCTGCATATTACAGTTTAAGGTTAAATAAATACTATACGCTCTCCATAAAATTCGATATTCACTGGAAACGAACGATAAAACGACGGCCAGTAAAGTGTGCAATTTACAGCTCCCCAGTGTTTCAATGGACAAGTGCATCGGATGCTGCACTGGGGTAATGGAATATTAAGGATATATGGTGGTTTCCAAAGAGGAAATGGTTTAAAATTTAAGCATAAGATATATTAAAGGTTTCAAACCGATTAAATAAAAACTACAAATAAGTCCGAAATAGACCGAATAAGACCAAAAACACAACAAATGAATAATGTTCTGGTTTGAATCGTTTTATTTTTTACTAGAAATTTCATATTAGAAAAATCCAATTACACGCAGCCGGGAACGAGCCCAGAACCTTTCAAACGGTAATCGTGAATTAAACAACAATTTCTAAAAAGATGAGAACACATCGCGATAAATCTTACGCAACAGAGTTCTCTGTAACGTTTTCTAGGATTTGTCAGTATTGTCAACTCGTATTTGGATGAAGTTGTAGACTCTTAGACATACATGAGTCTCTTTATACCTTATAAAGATATTAAAATAACATTATTCATTCATGATATCCTAAACATTCGGATCCCATGTAACATACATTGGCAAATATGACAAGTAACATTCCACTTATACATTATATATCTAATCACCATTAGACTCTATTGGAAAATTGCGTCGGTGACATTGAACTGTTCCGTGACTTATCTGTCGCTGTATATACATATGTACTCTGGTAACATTGTATGTATGTAAAAACATATATATGTATAAACATTAGTATACATTTATTAAATGAGGACATACCGGTACATGTTGCAAGAAATGTAGGCCATCAGTCGTTAGTTTATCACTATTAAATTCTCAGACATTTGGTTGTATTGTTAAACAAAATTATACTTCAGACGTTCATTATTTTCTGTATTTTAATGTCTTGGGGCATCTTTATATACGACTATCTGATACTACTAAAGTAGGCATAAAGAGGACTTGTGTTAAGATAACCAGACGACTAACAAAAACATACATATAAATAGGTACAACCTTCCATTGGACCAACGGGTCAGCTAACGTAAAATTGTCACGGATATTTCCCATAGGGGTAGGCGGAGAATGCAGAGTGTTGAGGAATAAAGATTGCGTATAGGTTCCACAACTTTTTATTGTATTTAACAGTAGTTTATTGGATTATAATGGATATTCATTTACTCGCGGTCGCGGTGACATCAAGAAGAAGAACGTTCGAATATGGCGACGGTTTGTCCTCGGTTGAGTGTTGCCATATCACTATCCATCGACAATAATGCGTTAACACAGAGACTAATGATATCCAACTATCACGGTCCTAGCAAACTTTCATTCGTCTCTTTATTATAGTTAACATTTATATTATTATACATTCATAATACACGCACGCACGCACGCGCGCCGTGTGTGCGTGCGGGCGTGCGTGTCAGACAGACATCGTCCACTGTTGGACTGGTGGCAATGGCTGAAGGATTTTAAAATGACTTGTAAATAACAAGTCGTTTTATATCCCATGTAACAAAAGAAAGGCATCAATGAACAAAACAAACAAAAAACTATGTCCGTTCTATGCTACGAGAATTTTATGAATAATAGACGACCGGAATGGAGTACACAGACGAATAAAACTGGAGCGGAAATATAAAAAGCGTATATTCTGAAAGCGTAGCATTCACGAGGGAATTAATCCTAGGGAAAATGCACTTTTAATATAAAAATGCCATAGTAAAATTTCATCAGTATGCTATATAATATTTCGTTTCTGAAATATACAGTATTTAAAATTTATGTGTGAATCCAAACTACATTTGGGTCAACATACGAGGCACGCAATGACAAGTTAAAAAAAAACTTAACATATAATTCATAGCTGTCAAAACTTTGGTAACTTAAAAAAAATGGATCCTTGATTTTTCTTTGTGGCTTTCTGCATAATAATAAAAAAAAAATTACAAGTCATAAAGATGGATTTAAATTCGACAAACGGAAGTAGCTTTCTACACTTCTTTCTTCTACCTTATTCTGTCTTCTACCTTAGATATAATAATAAAAAATACAGGTAATGAAAACGGATTTAAATTATAATATGCAAGAAGCTTTCTACACTACAATAAAACATGACTGCTTCTGAGAAAGTTCGGTGCAGAACATTTACTATTGTGAGTAGATACATTAAACGTATATGTATATAGGTATGTAGAGCCTTTAGACATATAGAAACGACAGGGAAGTCGAGATTATAGACATGTAGAGGCTTTACAATAATCAAGTCTTGGCTTTAATTACATTCAGAAATGTTTTAATATAAATCTTAAAATGTCGTCTTAAAAATTATTTAAAAAATATTTTTTTAGTTTAAGTTATTATTATTGCTGGACCGAATAACGTTACAAATAACATTAGAACATCATGCCACTATCTCCTTGAAGACATAGGCAGTGGAGTGTTATATACTCCATCACCATCTACACGTCCCGTCATAGAATAGGTGGTAAGTCTATTACTAGACCCTGGGCACAAATGCATACTCTTAACTAGTAGTAAGACATTTAAGTTATAAAAAATTAAATGTACTCGACTCGGTGATCGAAGCAAGGAGCCGTCGAGCAGCAGACGCGCTTGTAATCACTCGAACAATAAGGCAATCAAAAATAATGAATATCAAATAAATGCATTTAATACGTAACGATATTCATTATAACCAGATTGATTGTTCGATTCAGATATTTCATTTCTAATTAAATATTATTACCTTCATACGCTTAGATAACAAAAAATAATAAAATCGACGATCGACATTTAAATATATCTTTAATCATGATAACGATATCGAAATTGCGATAAATTAATAGTTCGAGAAATAATAGTATTATGCTGTGATAAAGTGAGCGAATGATTGGAATAATACGGTACGTGCAACGCAGAAAGACTTTCCCCATAATGAGGCATTGGGGTCTATTGAAACCTATGGAGCGGTTGGAATCTCTTACTGGTACTGCTACAGTAGACAAGAGGAAGAATACATCTAAAAATACTTTATGAGACTTCTAAGATATTTTATAAGACACCTCAAACGATATGAAACAATATGTATATTATATAACCATGTGCGTGTATGAACAAAGTGACGATTGTCGAAGAATTATGTCAACGCTGTAAGAATATGAGCTGTTTAACACTCCGTGCTCTCTGCCTAACCCATTATGAACCTGGCGTGACAATATAATAAGCTTACATAGTCGTGGTATTCAATATGCACTGCTATCACGATTAACACGTCAATAACACGTAACAAGTATTTTTAGACAGCCCTTTACTCACAACCAAATCAAAATATATGTACGTTGACGCGTAAATACTTACGTAACGTTTCTAAATGTACAATGAGCACATGTGACGAATGTTTATATCGATAGTTGAATATGATAGTTATGTAAAACGTATGAAAAAAGAATAGGAATTTAGGAATCTTCTAAAGAAACGTATCATATTCTCAATGCGTTGAAGTACCGCAAATGATTTGATGATTGGACGCCCTCCAGCTAGGTGGAGTGACGATATACGTAAGGTGGCTGCCACTGGTTGGATGCAAAGAGCTGAAGATCGAGCTCAGTGGCGTGCTATTGGAAATACTAATATGATAATGATGATGATAATGGCTATGAAACGATTTAATGAGTAAATCGCATCTCTGGTAGTCAAGATTAATGTGGCACTATTGGCCATCGTTAAATGGAAGACCGCGTCTCGTAAAAGGAGCTCAGGTCGCCTCCCGATCAAATAATCACATCGTTTGGAGAATATAGCTGACATGTTATAACCGGACCCTAAATTTAGACAAAAAATATTTATATGTAAATATATTTACACCCACGCGCAGGAGAGATATTTGTGTTAATCACACCAATATTTATTCTGGCCGGGAATCGAACCCACGACCAACTTAACAGTAAGGTTTACTAACCACGCACCAACGCGCCAGCCAAAATTGTTATTTTTTTAATACAAGTATGCTACTACCTGCAACACATATTTATACGGAGTGGATAACACAGATTCATATATCGTACAGAAACCTTGTATTTTAAAATCGGCCTCTTTACGAAATATATCTAGACCAGAATTACTCAAACACAACTTATTCCATCATGCATTGCAGAAACTACAGTGCAACAATAAAAGAAACGTTTGCAAAGACCGACTGTAGAACTGAAATTGTCATTAGAAGATATTATAAAAAAAATATTGGTAACATGTGTCCAAGCTAAATAGCAAAGATCGAAGAAATGGCAAAATATAATCAGACCAAAACATGACGGATGATTCTCGAACCTCTGCAATGAGGCCGACGATAAGATGGGAGAGTCACCACAGTCTGTGATGGTGCAGAAGTAGAGATGCAGTACACACACACAAACAAATCGTAACGACGTGACTATAACACAACAAATATATCTCTCAAGATACTGAGCTGTTCGACTTTGACCGGACATCTGACGTCAATGACGTACTTCTACGAAATTAAAGGAAGTGTATATCAAGTCTGTTAATGCTAGAACAAGAGGTCAAATAAGAACCTCCGCGGATCGTTGCTTAACCGGAAATCGCGGAGGAATGTTCTCGAAACTCAAAAAGAACATTCCGTACTGTATATTGTTTGAACATATAACTCATTCTCCAAAGTACTTGCTATTATTATATTTAATTAATTGCTATTTATAGCAGCAAATTTTTCCTGTATCTCTACATAAGGACCAACAGACCACTTTTTGTAGTAATTTTAAAAACAACAGACAAATATTTCGAAAAGCTAATTAGTGGACTAATCAGCTGGATATTATTCAATGCTCATAAAACATAGATAGAATATGTCACACATGAATAGAGAATGAGTTTGATCTATTTTTAAAGAACCTAGCACACTAATACATTAGTTCACAACTTGTAATATATACATATTATGGATATGTTTATAGTTCAGGTATCTCCTCATCATCCCATTGAATCTTTGTCTGTGTTTTATGACGCGTGTCGAGACCCATTCAAGAGACATCCATTGGGAGTGTTTTGTTCCTGCATCGTCATATAGGTAATTGATTATATCCTTCTTTTTAAAGTCAATTAAAGTACAGTAAATGAAGTCTGGCCTTGAGTGAAACACCAAAAACGTATGATAAACTGATTTAGCTTGACATTTAAAAATTATTAATATTAAATGTTTTGTAAGAGAGTTATGGGTTTTATTTAATCAATGTAATTGATGTACATAGGTAACATCATTGTAATTGAAAAAAGGTGAAATCTTTCAACATACTCATTCAAAAGTATTATAACAACATAATACATATTCACATATTATTATTTAATATTCCTTCAGCAAAATTGTTTTCAACACTCAATGAGACCGATAAAACATGGCACAAAATGGAATGAATGAAACGGTTAAAAGAAATCTGCATACAACAATCCTTAGGAATTGTATTGCTAGAACTGTACACATTGTTGTATGTAGAAGATACAAGCATTGTCATTTCACTGTTATGTTTTTAAAAGGTTAGATATAACAGGAATTAATTAATTATGTGATTGAATGTGACCAAATTACAACATCCTTGACCAATACATCAACTGTAACATGTGAAAGTATTTTATTGGCCTGTGTAGCTTCCAGTGGAGACAGAGTTTGGAAATCATTTCTACCTTGTAACTGACAAAGAAATGACTCTTATAATAAAAATATGTCAACATATTATTATGGACAGTTTTAATTCAAAAAATACATGTTAAGCATTGTATATCACTATTTTACTCATATATAATCATACAAAAGTCTTTAGTGGGAGATTAACTATTGACTGCCCATAGTTTGAGTAATTGCAGTCTTGACTAGACTACTGATTCACGGGTCCTCGGTTCGATCCCAGGGATAGATATTGTTGGATTTTTTCAACTTGAGATTTGTAATAGCAGCTCAGACATTTAACTTGAGTCAGGTGTGTCGCAATAGGTTCACCACAGGATATTAAAATGATTGCCTATGTTGCGGTGATTTACCTCTAAAATCACAAACCTATTTAACCTTAGTAAAACAAATATCAGTCCCAGACGGAATGCCACTTTTATTAGCATAACATCATTTGGATTCAGGGCTATGTCAAACTTAAGCTGTGACAATTCTTGTCATAGGATCATAATAACAGTTTTGACCATTTTTAAGTGCCTAAATACATCATCGTTAGCCTATCTCAGTCCACTGTTGGACATAGGCCCAATGAGCCTAAATACAGCATATGAATACAACACGGAAAGATTTCTAATGTTGTGATGATATGATTTATAAAAAAATTTAAAATAACTACTTACTCTTGAGCAGATTATCCAGCAGACTGTAAAGATCCCTCTCGGCTTTAAGGTACTCTTCATCCTCATTTATGGGCCAGTCACAGGACAGATTGAACTCTATAATGTCCACCTTCTGGCCAGAGTCTTCTGGGATTGTGAACAACCTGACAAAATAATAGGACTCTTTAATATTATTGTTAATTAGGATGGCAAATAAATCTAATATTAAGAACTGATATTATGGTTTTATAGATGAACATAAAACAGGTGAAATGAGAATTTTGATTTTGAAAAATAAAATGAATAATATATATTGAAAAGGATTACCCAATGGGGTAGGTAGAGAAGTATAGTACATACACACATTTCACCAATTATGCTTACGTGCAACCAAGAAATAAGTGGTGAGCCTATTGCCGTACACCAGGCACAAACCCCGACACGTATCCACTAAATATGTCCACTAGAAAATCTATATTGGACTAATTGAAATGTACCTGAGCTAGGCATCGAACCTAAGTCCTTTCAATCAGCAGTTGAGCTTACAACCACTCAACCAATGAGGTAGTCAAAATAAGTAAAAGACTATCAAGTATTATTACATTAATGTGAAAACTATTAAATGATATTTTGTAAAAAAAAAACTAAAATCACACCTGTAATTCCCCATAGGGGTAGGCAGAAGAGTGTAATACCCTCCCACTTTCACCAGGTAGGTTAAGTCCCATGGAATAGCTGGTGATATTTTGTATCTTTCATTAACTTACCTAAGAGGTGTTGATATTCACTTACACTTATAGTATTTATTGTAATAAAATTAATCAATCACTGATTAATTATATTAACATTCTGACAATGGCATCAGATTACATATTATGAGCTACAAAATGTATAACATAATTCTAATTTGTTTTTACTTCATATCTGGACGAGATTATTATGGTCAAATTTAAGATTGAATGACTGAGTAATTAAAATTATGTTAAACAGAAACTGAGTGCTCACACAGATGTTATAATTAACTATATTTGAATTAGTTCCTAATTTCTATTTCAAAACAAGATAGCAGAGATTATTCTGAAGGTCATTTCTTTAGGTCTGGATGTCTTTTTTGTTAAAATGTAATGATACGAAAAAAACATGAGAAAATTATAAAGTGGATATTGTGAAAATGTATGCTTTTAGTTGAATAATAACAATTGCTTTTATTCAGTGTGTGTATTAAGTACAAGTTTTATACGAAGTATTTGAAAGTTGACATCGAGTGATTAGCAAACTTCGTGGGCGAGATACATGATGAAACGAAATGAAAATCATAATGATCCATCTTGTACGAAACTAGGACGAAAAACCAAATTAAGAAGATTTTTTTCCAAATTAAATTGAGACAATAATTTTAAATTCTACCGGTTTTTTGGAAACAATGTAAACAGGTGTGAGTATGAAAATGAATATCACATGCTTTATCGAAATGCTAGATAATCACTTCAATTTATACATCGGTTATTATTTAAATAATATTTTACAGTACTCACCATGTCTGATCGTCGGATAAATCGAATGATTCCACGTCGATCAGATCAAAATCGATCATATCTTTGTTTATATTTTGATCAACCTGATTCATAATACCAGTAACGTCGAGACATCAATTTGGCACTATCACAAATCACATACAAAATTTACGCAACAGCTACATTTACTATAAGAAATACTGTAAATATTATAGAGAAAATCGTAATATGTAAGAACTAACACGAAATGTCCCAGACAAGTTTAGTTTGGAATTTGATTGACATATCACCATAAATAAGTGCCAAAAAGTGACGAAACAACGGTAAATTCCATAGACTTTTTTACTTAGCTTGGATATACACTAAGACCAATGGAATAGAATCAAGCAGAGATTAACCATAAATGAAAATATTTTGTTAATTATTTGCTACAATTATTTAATATTTGTTTAACAAATGTCTTGGTAATAATAGTCACCTAGTTATGTTGTATTATTTGTTAAATAAATTATTAGTTCTTATACTTTAAAATGATTTAGTTAATTATTTCTAGCAACACTTTATTCTTAAAGGTCTATTAAATTGTCTATGCCATCTGTCTACTCTTTTAGTCTACGGACACGTTGTAAGCACGTTCCTATTCCGTAGTTTTTGGTGAAACCTACAAATATGTCGGCTTGTTTGAATTGGATGATAATCCGCAACAACAACGCGTTTTTGGTGAAGAAGCGTAACATCAAGAAGCCTTTCAGCAAAGAGCCGAACAATGTGACTAACCTCAACTCTTTTAAATTCAATGGGTTAATCCATAAGAAAGCTGTCGGCGTGGTGGAGAATCCAAACAGAGCTGGTTTCACTGTTGTGTACAAGAAGGCTCGGGCTACAAGCAAGCCCGCGAAAAACTTGGTGAGGCGTCAGTTCAAAGTTGGAGCGAGAAGGTCTCTCTTCAAGGTAAAGAGACTGCTGAAAGCTAACCATTACAGACCGGATCTGTCAAAAGCCACGCTTCGCCGTGCTTCTGCAATTCTTCGCTCACAAAGGCCCATCAAGGCGAAAAAACCAAAGGCCTCCGCCGCTAAAACTGAATAAACCTTGTATGTAAGCAATTGTAAAAAAAAACATAAAACAAATTATCTTTTATTTTGTTTTCCTATTAATATACCTCATCTTCCAATATCTCTTCAAATGACTATTAGGAACAGCCGAAAGTGGACATGCGAGCTATCTGATCTTAACCCCATAGATATATCCTCATAAGTCATGCAATTCAAGTCTATACCAAAAAGCAGCTCAAAATTAAATTGGTTTTTCAATCAGTAAGTGAAACTAATTTGATAATTATATTTTGCGATTTTAAAACTTAACAAAAAACATAGTAGTAATCAGGATAAAGTATTGCTAAGCAAAGAACTTAAAGTTTAGGTTCTATACATTGTTATAAAATCCCAGATAGCATACTGTCCTTACAAGATCGTGTTATACAGCTTTGGTACAGCAGGATGGTATATTTTCTTTTTTATATTTAGCCTAGCAATTAGGCAGACACGCTACCTGCTGGTAAATGGTCACCATCATATATGGACATTTGCAACACCCGAGGAGTGGCCAATACTTTGCCGGATTTGAAGGACAGCGCTCTTTGCGCTTTTCTTCAAGAACCCCACATCATAATGTTCTGGAAAAAACTCTGTATATGTTTTGTTCATAATTTTACTTCTTACAATAGTGAAAAAAAATTGTTTTAAATCAGTTTCTTTTCTGCCATTTGAAACCGATTAATTAAAATTAAACCAATTATCAATTTGCAATTTATAGTACCCAAGTCAGTGTTCATAGGTAATTGGGTATTGATAATAAAAAAGAAAGCACATTAAATATATCAAAAAATTTCTGTAGGAGTGAATACCAATATGAAAAACTAAGATTGAATCTTATTGATATGTAGGAGGTAGTCAGAGTCTCTACTTTGTCTAATGTTCTGTTGTAGACTTTCATTAGTTCATTTCCCATAATGATATAAGAGGTCAAGTCTATTACCATACACTGAGCACAAATTTATTAGAAGTTCTGGTTAGATAAACCTAATAAACCTCCCCATCTGGTTATTAAGCATTTTGGCAGTTGTTTGCAAGCACACGACCAACGAAATGAAAAAAACTATTTACGAAAATTACTCGTGATTTACACCACAAAGGATTTACTACACGATATATTCTATTAATGAGTAATTTAGTTACATTAATTTCAATCATACTCCAGGAGTCTAAATTAGTCAAAAACTACACACAATAGGGATTAAATGACGCAAAGGGTAGATCAATAAAACAAAATAGCACTTTTCTGGTAGTTCATTTATTATTAAAATAAACCAAGATTAAGGATGGACATTTAGAATGTATATAATTTTATACATTTAACAGAACAGAATAAACTACAGCAATATTACAAAATAATTTTTGCTTGCTTCTGATGTAGATACATCGTGTCCACATATTGTATACACTTCCTTACTGGAGACCATGATTTCACCGATGAGAACATATAGATGATTGTGTTCAAAATAGCTGAAAAAATCTGTCATTGGCACCCTAGCATAAATGCTATGGATTATTATAATATATATATTCATTTTATATACCTATTGAAAAGTAAAGAATATGAAATCAATTCAGTTACAAGTAAATTTAATAACTTCAATCACAAGCTTTAAAAATAAAAATTCTTCAGAACTGTTATTAGCAGCTTATTATTTATAATCAGAACTGATTGTTATTATTATAATTGTGTGATTCATATATCCACTCAATTTGATATTTTTTTCATTTATCAAATGATATATTAATTAAAAAAACTTGAGAGGGTTCATAAAGGAAAGGATTAATTGCGATTTAAAAAACTCCAAGCTACCAAAATTAAATCGCATTATTGCATAGCTGCGGACATTAATAGGTATTATTTTGATCAATACAATAAATTAATGAAGGCAATAAATTAATGAAGGCAATAAATTAATGAAGGCAATAAATTAATGAACAAAACTACATTGTAACGTGCAGGACTTAATATTGTATAAAAGTAGAAGAATTGCGCGTATGACTGAATAGGATTTACATTATGTACGAAACAGAACACAAAGTAAGAATTTCTCTATTTTATCTGCTATGTTATGGACCGTTCGAATGGTTTGAAATATTCATATCCTTACAAATTCAACCATTGCATTACAGTTAATACATTTGTTTGAATATTTTAAAATCAGTGCAGTCTTCTCAGCTATCGTTTTTTTTTTCAAATTTGAAAAGATTGCTTGGGATTATATATATATTATATAAAGTAAGATGCCAGTAAATCAATTATTCAATCAACAATTTATAGACACAAAAAAAAATATTTAAGGTAAAAAGGTGTTTTTAAGCAACATGTACCATTAATACCTACGTAAATATTTACCAATAAACAGCCTTCTCCCCGAGAAATCTACAAATGTATCTGTATGAAATATGAGTACCAGACATTACTGATATTGCAGTGGAACACAAATCTTTCTCAAAGATTAAAGATGATAAAATAGCTGTCTGAAACATGCAATATTTCCTAGTGATAGGATGCCTGTTATCTGTGCTAGGTACTGAAGAAAATAAGTTGTCCTCAAGCTAAAAAGGACTACATATCTAGCCCTGGCATACTTAAACATTTAGAAATCCTTGCTTTATTCATACAAAAACCTCATAATAGATAGATGTCTTAATAAACATACAGTATTTCCATTCCATTAAACGATTAAGACCTATGAATTACGAACAGTTATGTAAAAGTGCTTGTGAAGTAAGACAGTTAAATCACAGAATTGCAATATATTTATTGGTGTAGAAATGTGTTATACTAAGACATTATCCAGACTTAAATCACTAGTGGCATAAAAATGTGTCAAATAAAATAATTACAATATTTTAAAATGCAATCGGTTTGCGAGATGTGTGCATTGTTTATACAAAAGGTTTTATAAATTCGAAATTACACATATTATTTTCCTACACTGTGCGGTATTGAGCTACATAAAATTCGTCTATTGAAGCTCTTATGTATTGTAAATTTGAAGAAACTTAAATAATTAATCCATTATTATATAACTAAGTGCAACAAATATCTCTCTTGCCTCGAGAAAATAGCTGCAATTTTAGTATATAAAACGTCTTGCGGTAATAATTAGATTTTATACTTAACTTATTCAGAATAGAATAGAAAAAAAGTTGTTTCAAATGCTACATAAAATTAAAAAGTATTTCGTTTGGGACACAAAATTATTATTGTTCAATGTTATTAATAAAGGCAAACTAAAAATCACATGCCTTCAATTTTGTTCTAATATTGATTAAACGTTACAAATCACATTCAAACATACATCGATTTTTAGTAAAAAGAGGAATATCAATAGATTAACATTGATGTTTTTACGAAACGATTTTAACTAAAATCGAGGCAGAGGTATGTACCTTGTGACTTATTTGCTTGTTATAGAATTATTTTGACGTTAATAAGGAAAGAACCACAAGTCTTATTATAATGAAAGCAGGTAAAGTCAAAGTAACATGTCCAATTCTATCTTTAAATTACTCGAACGATAATTGTGTTTGTACTAAGACTGAACTTAAACGACAGAAGGCCCACAATAAAATTATACCAATATCCGAGACAATTACATTAGCACAAGCAACTGGCCCTGAAACCAATGAACTGTTTACTGTCAGCCGACAACTAGAATACAATACTGCATTTTGTTTTTCTTTTGAACATCCTAAATTAGAGTGGTACTCGTCTGTTTTATAATTCAGGGATGCAGGGACCTAAATATTAATGCTTGCATGTAGTATGGTTTCAGCTGTGATGGGACAAAAAATTTGTACATAAAGCTTCAGGTACAAAATACATAGTTGTGAAAATAAAAGGCACAAACATTTAACCTATTTAAAAGGCACAATACATCAAAATTCATATTTTACAATACACTTCACTATTTATTTAGATCTACCACATGTACACGAACTATTCGATTTGAAACACGAGTCAATAACAGTTGAATTCGTCATTTGACTGAGGAAATTAGAAGTTAGATTTCATTTGATGCATTACTTATTATGGCAGTCGAATCTAATTTATTTTTTGGAATTTCATCTTGTTTTAAATGTCATTCCCCATGAGTTCTACTTGTTTTATTCAGAAAAGATCATTATGGTAACCAAAAAGAAATGGGTTTTTATAATTACAATCTCATAATTTATTTTGTGACAATGTTTAATTAAAATTAATTGAATTTTGTCGTTACTAATTAACAACGTACCTTACCTTACTTTAATGTTACCCTGAAAATAGGCAAGAAAGCAAACATATTATATTATTATCACATTGTGCTATTGAAAATTGCACAAAACATGAATATTAATGCAAATAGGTATTTTAGGTTCCTTCAAATGGAATCTAACTTAAAAGGGTCAGTACCTTATTGCGTCCCCGTGTTCAGCTCAGGCTAATATCAGAGCTTGCACTTCATGAGTCTATTTGAGCAAAAATAATAAATTGAATATCTAAATATATCATTAACATGAATCAATTTTGATTTCATAAAAGATACTACATTTTTAATAACTTTCTAAAATCGTATAAACATTTTTAGCTACTACAATGTTGTAATGTTGTACCTATCTCTTAGTATTTATACGTTTTAAAATATTTTCTTTCTTTAATCAATATTTTCCTACCTAACTTGTTTTTTTTTTTTACTTGAGCTCTATTAACAATGAAGTGATAAACATTAGGATATAACATTGGATAAAAACTGTTTAAATCGTTCCAGCAGTAAAACTATATCAAATAGGGACGTGTCATATATTTTTTTTCATTTACATATTCAAATATTTGATTACTATTATTCATCATACAGATTCATGTAGCCCAAGCCCATATAAACGTCCTCACTAAGACAAGCTCATGACTTACAAACGCTTTTAAATTTCACTTTTATCAAATGTACAATTCCTTTTAATTATCAAATTTATCTATCTACTTTAGACACGATCTATATAGGCACACATTTATTTATTATAACTAATATATTTTAATACATTTAGGTGAATTTAAGCGAATCCGAAATATTAATGGGGTTCAACAAATTGCAGGTGAACAACGACAAATTACAAGTAATCTACGACAAACAAGCAGGTGGAGTTAGACAAATAGCAGGAGTTCGACAAAACTGCAATGTTTTATCGAGTCTTATAAATAATTGTAATGATCAAAGATTGATATCAGATGTGACAGAAATTGTGCAATGGAGATTTTGAATTGGACAAAGAAAAAATCATAACCAATATATGAACAGGAAATATGCCTGAACAAATGTGCTCTGTAATTGATTAGATGTAAAACTAAGTGTAAGATTGGGGTAACATATGAAGTTACTATAATTCAATCGTAAACTCCTCATAATACGCAACAGAACACTTGCATACGAGACTAAATTGCATTTCATGTGTAGTATATCTCCATTCTGTTTAATATCAGTTCCACTGCCTCATGTTACTTGATTTCATTCTGTTTATCCCGCATTATGCTTTATACGAATTACTAATAATTATCCTCAAACAAGAGTAACATTTTCTGAACAATGGATTGTAATGGCCTTGCGTTCCGACTGAATCTAACTGCAGATAGGTTTGTGACACAGTTCACGCACATACGATTGTAAAACCTTGAAGTGTCAATCTTACACTGCGACTTTACTGCTAATAATACTGACCACGCGTTAAATACTACTACGATGAGAACGAAGCTCTCCGTTTAGAGTTGAGAAGAATCCTAACGGAGGCATCATACCGCTTCCGGTATCGAGCCCTTAGTAAACAATCAATTGTTACATAGTTTTAGACTTGTTATTTAAGTTATAAATAGTAGATGTAAATATAAACAATTTAAGTACTCGTTTGAAATTCAATGATTTGTCATGGTACAGTTTAAAGTAAAAAAGTGTCAAAAGGCGAGTTTTAAAGCTCCACAAATTAAAAAAAGGGCTTAAATAGAATGGGTGAAGTAATATATCGTTAAAACTAAGTTTACACACAGGGTTAATGCAATACTTAATGTATACCGTTAGTAGAATTGATTTCAAATAAACAAAACGTGTTCGTCATTGATATGCGTACATGCACAATAAAATAAAATTGTTAACACAGAAAATGAGACATGACTAGCAATCAATAAAATACTTACACAATCAAAGACAAAATACATAAACCATTACATTTTAAATACAATTATTAATAATGGAATGTAATTATATATAATTAAAATAATAACGTAAGTACATAATCATTCGAAATTACGAAAAGGCGGAACTTATAATTAATCTCTTCCTTATTCAAATTGATAAATTAAAATAAACGTTATTTAAAAATCAATCATTACTTAATCTTATTTTTAAAAAAATGTGATAGAGTTGAGAAAATGTATAATAAATGTCATAAAATCATGAAAGAAAATGTAATGAATTTTTAAGATAATAATTCTTCATAATTCGATTTGATTCCTTCATTAGCAACCAACGATTTTGTCGATAAATCGATTAAATATTTAGTCAATTACAATGTATATGGTTGAGTGACTTAATTTGAGGCATAAATTTTTCTTTGCCTCAAGTTTAGTTATAT
>DWME01003932.1:0-17211 GCA_018244795.1 Parelbella ahira ahira
TTCATGACATGACTCGTCGAGGGCGCGTTCCCGAGTGCGGGCCACGTGCACGTTTAATACATAAAGTAGTGTGGATAGAAGAGAAGAGGTAGGTGCGGGCGGGCACCTGCGCGACGTAGGGCGTGAGCACGGCGCCGAGCCGCGCCACGCCGCTGCACGCGCCCACCGCCGCCGCGCGCAGCGCCGCCGGGTACACCTGCGCACAGTCACCCGTACCGAATATCGCTCACTATTGCTCGCTTCACACTCACAGTGATCATTTGACACGAAGATCGTATGGCAATGGACTCATCTCATGGAACACGTAACGAGCTACCGAGTAGTAGGAGCACCACACTTCTCAACCTAGTCATTTAAGAAAACATAGAAGTGACGTTACTTTCTAAAGAATAATGAATATTTTTATAATAAGTAATCAGTTTCAAATAATAATAAACATTAATACAATATTACCAACCATTCCTCATTATTATTAAAGTTACCTGCCTCTTTCCACATTTGAGTCCCTTCTATCCAAAAATAATCTGATAAAAAATTCTTAATAACAACAGTAGAAGCTTTTCTATATTTCTCCACCTTGTCACATTTATGCTTTCATTAATGCACAATCAGGAGTAATTTTATTGTGTTGTTTTGTATGTAAAAAAACGTTACCTCAGGAGTATAAACATAGGCAGCTTGGAACAGTCCGGCGATGATACCCCGAGCGACGAACAACACGCACGTCAGAAACGTGCGACTGAAACGAGATTAGGAAGTGTTAATCTCGATATATATTTAACAAATAGGTTTCTTATTGTAACTGACACTGGCTTAGAAGTTAAAATATTAGTAAAATTAAAAAGCATAACAAGTTGTAATGTTTCGATTAAGGAATGAAAATTATTAACAGCTGTTTTTAATGAATATAATTAATATATTGGGCAATGAGGTTCAATTATCAATAGGATAATTGTCAGCAAAATTTATAAAAGATAATATCTTTTTTAGAGAGTAATGAATGTGAAAGACGGTAGGTCTGCGAGGTCCGAGATATTTGGCAGTCCGTGCTTTGGCGTGAAGATATGTATGTGTTTAAATTTACACTTACTTTCCTTCATATATCAACACGCAGACGCAGATCGCGAATATGACGAACTGCAGCGCCATCGTTTTCTTGCGTCCAAACTTTTCAATAATAAATATCGTTGCGAATATTCCTGAAATACATCGTTGAAATTTTTTTTACACATATCTATAATATAATTGTTATTTTTTTAGTTCCATAACATAGTATTATCATAAATACGTACACACATGTATGTTACATTCAATTCCCAATGGGGTAGGCAGAGAATACAAATTTCACCTGTTACGATTTTGGCACAATTAATTCGCAAGTCTGCATACATTTTAAAATAGAGTGACAATTTTGTTATTTGATATAAGCGTAGGTCCGGAGTGAAGATCGAGACTTCGCCGTGAGGCAGAGGGAGTGATGATATTGTCTATTAATTTAATGGATGTGTTACGAAAGAGCGAAGCTGTCAAAGGCATATATTTAGTTATGCTAATTGAGCTGCATCAAGGGTAGTTTAACTGCGCATTATGATTAGCAGGCAGAAGCAACGAGAGAGGAACCGGGGAACTCTGCCAGCGTGGTCCAGAGCAGGTCCATGTAGTCGGTGGCGGTGAGCGCGCGGCAGGCGGCGGCGCAGGCGGCGCGCGGCGCGAACAGCTCCGTCGTCAGCAGCACCAGCCCGTAGTAGCAGAACGCGCACGACATCCTGCCCGCACGCACACTATGTACCACTACCACACATACATTTGCACTTATATATATGCACCAATGTTCCCCTTTAACGTGACTCCGAGCTGCACCAGACGAGACTCTGGCATCCGGCAACTCGCTTATCTAGGCACGGCCTAATGTCCTGACCACTGACGGGCAGCAGCATAAACAGAGTAACAAGCTACGCTCTGCTATTTACAGCCTGCATGGAGATTATAGATTAAAGGACTTTGGGAAAGGCCTATGTCTAGCACCAAACTAAGACAGGTTAATGATGTTGTTGTTGATAAATATTTTGTTACTTTATTTATCCTTTATTGTTGGTAACAAAGGGCAGACTTAAGGCCAAGTGGCATTGTCTACCACTCAACCCAGGTGATAATGAGAAGTTGGGGTATTCACGTAATCATCTTAGTTTAGAACCTGTATTAGAATTAAAATTCTTTCTACTTACCACCATGTCGAGTCCCTTACAGGCCAGACTTCTTTTAAATTAATCATTTAACATTCTTATCATTTAAACGCTCAATTAGACTCACATTTGTGAAATATTGTCTACAGTAACAGGTTCAAGGTTTACTAAAAAGATGCTGCAAAAAGAGCTGTAACGTCAAAAATTTAAATCCAACAACTAACCATATGAACCACAGTAGCAAACTGGTATTTCTTAAATGAGGTATCAGCAGATGCTTCAGTCTGCCACGCTGGCCGATGCCCACCGAGTCGTCGCACACCAATCGTCCCAGGAGCATTGGCCGGCCGTTGTCTCGTGCTATCTAAGATAAACAATATAGTTTAATATTTTAATCATCTAAGGGATCAGGTGTGTTACATATTCAATGAAGGCAAATAATCGAAGAACCCTGACCAATCTAGAGTTCTTAAATGTTCTGTAAGACCTGTGAACTTTACTAATCAACACTTAGGCAATGTGATAGACTATAGGCTTAACCCTATTCATTTGGAGAGAATATTTACATGTGCATTGGTGGAACAATGTATGAGCTGATGATGTATGTATATAATAAAAAGCTGTACTTGTTCAAGTGTTGCCAAAGCCTTGTCTGGCTGACCGCTTGCTACATGGTATCTTGCAGACTCTGGGAGCCACTGAAAATATATGCAGAAAAATTATCAATTACCGAATTATGATTTAAGACAAAAATACTTTAATAGTTAGCCAAGAAAAAACAGTTATTTATACTCGAGCTATTTACAGACATCTAAATATAGAACCACATTACAAAAATACTGTTATAGTACCTAATAAATTTTGGATTGATGAATCAGTACTGTGAAACTATGTGAACCATGGACAGAATAATTACACTAAAAAAAGACAAGGATTTAATTTATGGTGAGTGACTAGTGTCTTTAGGCATCTATATAATGTCAGATACAAATTTCGTTCTAAGAATGCTGTTTAAGTATACTCTATATAAGATTAGTATATATATCTGTCACTATTTATTTTTCTTTTTTAACACATATTTGCTTTACATAAATTCGAATAAAAATTAATAACATATCTACTTACTGGACATATGATAGCAAATATCAGAAGCGGAATAGTTGACAACGCAAGCAGCCAATGGATACCGAGTGTTGGCATCACCACTAATGCGAGAGCAACTTCCAGACAAGCCCCAAGCGCCCAGAAACACTGAAAAATAAACAGTAAATACAAACATATATCTGGACTTTTATTCACCATAATGTCTGACTACAGGTACTAGTCTACAGGCTAGTGAACTAAGCAGCCCATCGAAAACTGTCTAATCTTTGTAAAAGTTCTCTGAATGGGTGAGTATTCTTTTATGATTACAACTGACTGCTTTAAATCGTTCATAAAGTAAGAAATGCTTAGTCAAGCTAATGAAATGTAGCATGTACTTAGCATATTACTAGGAAGGTATTTTCAGACAATATGTTTAATCATATGTTAATATTATAATTTGTATGGGAGCTCCTGAGATTATAAAAATAAATAATCAACAACTCTATGTGTTAATGTGATTTGTGGACACATTGTATTTAATATGTAATGTCTTACATCTAGCAGCACAACACACTTTGCTCTCTGCTTGGTTGGCAGGAACTCTGCATATAGTGTTACACTGAAAAATAATCAGAAATGTATCACATATAATGAAAAGTACTGTTTATATAATATTGACGGTCATTTTGTGTTCAATCTCATTAAGATTCAGAAAATTTTAATATAACTGCTTTAATTGTCAATAATATATGAAGACTCGATTTGTTGACAAAATGATTTGTATTGTTAGTAAACACTCACTACAAGAGTTGTTATTATTATAAAAAATACAAAATAATGCAAATGTACTGAATACTTACGACTGCGGAACACATCCAATTGCGAAACCAACAAGTCCTCTCAAAAACAACAACCACAAGAAGTTGGGCGCGATAGCGCTTAACAAGCCATAGTAAAAAAGTAGTACTCCACACATACTGAGAGCCTGTAAAATGTTTCTAATATGTTAAAAGTGTAATTCTACTTTGATTGTTATGTTCAATTAACCAATGAATTATACAAGAAAATTTAAATTGATGCGACAGTACTAAAAATTCACAAGAATATGTCTCTGTACATATACACTGTGTTATATTAATGGTTGTAGTAAACATAGGAAACAAATATAGGAAATAGTGTTTATTACATTCTATTTGTACTGGAATGATTTTCAAAATCTTGAATTTATAGAGTTAACTCTATTATTTCTATGTAGGTACTTACAGTTTTTCTTCCATACCGGTCACTAATATTGCCCCAAAATGTAGAACTCAACATCATCCCCATAAAGACTACAGTTGTGGTCATTGCTTGTTGATATCTGAAATTGACAAGTGCAATTGTTCAAGTTCGGTGATTTAAAATTAGGAACTTAGAATATGAAGTAAAGGATATTGCAATAAGAATTTTTCAATAAACCTCTTCTTTATTTTTGAAATGATTGTCTCATAAAAATGTTGCAATTTCCTAAAAATCAGATGTATGCAGTCTCAACATGAAGCATGTTTCAGTGTTATTATACACATGTGATTTGATCATAATTAGTATCAAGTAAAAAAATTGATACATATATAATGATCTGATGGTAAATATGTAAAAATCTAATAATTACATCACATACTAATTGTAAGTGAATATATTGTATATTATGATAAGGAATTTGTTTTACATTTGAACTGAGTAATTTCCATACTGTAAAATTTGGTGAATATAGTATTTACTTGCTTATATTCCATTCACAGTGCAGGGCTGGTGACAGAATGCTCAGAATAGTCATCTCCATCGAGTCTGCCATCCAGCACAGGCCAGTAAACAGTGACAGCTTAACTTGAAACCATCCAAAGCCCAGTGCATTCACCGCTTGAGTGACTGTAAATGTGTCTGGAAAAATTTGAAAAATATGACTATAATTTATGATTTGAATAGCATTGTTAACTGTTTCCTCAATCTTATCAATTTATAGACCATTAAAACATAATATATTGCATGGCCTCATCTGGTTTTATAGTAGTTCATAAATATTTTGTTTATATAGACAGTTAAAGGCTAACCAAATTTACCAAAAATGAGCACCACAGCTTCGTAAATGTTTGTGGGTACTCTTTAGGGTTTAAGACTATTTTATAATAGAGTATCAAAAGTATCTAAATTAGAAAATAAAAGCACAATATAAATAAGTAAACATTTTTATAGCAATAGTAATCTTATCATCTACTCTCCGATGGTATGGATTTAGAAATTTTCTCTGGTACAGCAAAGTCTGCTTCAGTGTTCTTTGGTATCACTAGGTTTGTCTTCACACTTGTGTTGCTAAGAGTGTTAAGTTATAATCAAAGGATACTGAGCAAGATGAGATGATAAATATTGTACTTTAATTGTGCTGTTACTTTGACTCTTGTTGTTGTACCACAGAGTTGCACATTCTGTTCTATTATTGGCTATGTATAACAAGATTATTGTAGTATTTCGGTTATTAATATCTAAACAAGGGTTCTCTGTGATTATTATTTAGAGGTGAGTGTGCCTCATGATTGCACAAAGGAAACATTGTTGCTCACACGACGGTTTCGGCAATGTCAACGGTTGTACTGTGCCAGCAATACAACCCTATGCAT
The DNA here is from genome assembly GCA_018244795.1 of Parelbella ahira ahira. Classification (NCBI taxonomy): domain Eukaryota; kingdom Metazoa; phylum Arthropoda; class Insecta; order Lepidoptera; family Hesperiidae; genus Parelbella; species Parelbella ahira. The sequence goes on from DWME01003932.1 coordinate 5,924, forward strand.
GCAGTTTTGGTCTTATATACATGTCCATTAGGAACAAAACATATACACATTGAAAACATGCATGCATAGAGAAGGTTGTAGGAGCAACATTAGCACAGTTAGTATAAGTTAGAATGTAGTTAGTTAGTATTTGTCCTGTCCAAGTCTTTTCACAGACATGTTGCTTCAGAGGACTTCAATGGTGTTATGTAGTCTAGTCCATGTGTAATACTAGAAACCATGCCCATCAGACTAGAACACAAATTCTTATATTAATAACAGCTTTACAGTAGAAATAAGTGCAGCAGTGGAACTTTGATATATGAACCATATTTCAACTGTAATTAAGTAACTTTCTTATCCTGAATCTTATACTGAAGACCGAAGGTAATACACATTCCCAACAGAAATATAAACGATAAGATTTTGCCACTATACCTCACCAACACCATGCTTTATGGAAACAGCTAGGTAACGAAAGCTTCAGTGTAGTCTTGTATGCAGGAAACTTGTGATTTTTATGTTAAAGAAGTAGAATACCAGCAGCAGATAAAAAGAATTGGTCACCACTACCTGTAGATATATACATCCTGTTTAGAAAAGGACTGTATGATTAGAATTATTAATGCCAGTTAGTGTTTATCGTTAACAGTGTAAATAATTAATATTAAATTATAAGAGGACTTAAGCTAGTCTTGTTAGATTACATCCTATTCAGAGACATGTTCCCATTCCTGAGTTGGTCGCCCCCAGTATATATACTTAAAACAGACTGCATAGATTTAAACTCAAATGGCTTACCAATAATTGATTAATATTAGAAATATATGACGTCCACGTTTAATTAGGTATTTACATTTTATTAAAAATTTTACAAAATACAAAAACGATTACTACAGCAGAGTTTGTTAAAAATGGAAAATACTAACAAATAATAATAGATAAAAGAACTTCATAGACATTGTAACTCAGAGACTAGTGAACATGTTTTTTTATGCACATACCATCGGGGACAACCGACACTGATGCCATTTCAATTTCTTGCGGCAGTGGCATCGGGGCCGCCGGTGCCCGGACCTCCGCGGCATTCTCATCCAAGTCCTGATATCCTTTAGCTCTTCTTATCTAGAATAATAAATATTAATTTCATACTGACGTGTAATTAACAGGTAAACTAACGGTAGTCTCCCAACTTTAGATTTCACCTAACGTACCATCATGACGGAACGTACCACCTAAGTTCTCAGTACAAAATCGTATTGTGCTTACTATATTGTCATTGTAAACTAAATATTATTCGATAACATGTTAAAATATTTACAAATTATTATTTTTAGTTCTGAAAGTTTAAGTTTCCAACAGTATACATTGTAAATGACATTGACATTGATAATCGTTATTACTGTCAAACAGTAAATCGATTATAAAAATAATCGAAATGTTCGATAGATACTAATCGTAGTTATTTGTTCCAAATATAAACGTTTTTTGATAAATTGTATGTTTGTTGGCACATGGAAAATAAACTCCTTTTATTTTGGTTATTAATTAATCACTGTTGTAACAGGATTACAATACTGTTAATATAACAATATTAAAATATTGATAATAATAATGAAATCTTCTTATTATAAATGTGGGAAGTAAAAAATCTTTTAAAACTATAGACTTAAAAGAAAGTGCTTTATTTGCTTATACAAAAATAAATAGGAGTTTTAGTCGTCATTTCCTTTTTTTAAAGCTGACATATAAAACATTATTTGTAAAGTACATTAATACAGAGAAAAAATAATCATCATTCAAAATTGAAAAGTAATTTGGTACGTTTATTATAAAAACTGTGTTGGAAAAATTACATGTAGATTATGTTGAAATCGATTTATGTTCGGTTCAAATTAATATCAATCTATTACATAATCCACTTATTAGATTAATATTTACGGTACGATTTGCTATTCTGTTCTGGAGTTTTTTTGCAGCGCCTTCTCTGTTATTCGTTGAGAGTAACGATTCATAATCGTGTTTATGTAGGTTGCTCCATAGTGTGATCAACGAGCGCCAGGTTAGTCGCCTACTATGACAACTTTTATCCCGACATGGGGACAGCGGATGTATTCTTTCTCCGCCCCGACATGGACACTCTGTGTTAGGACGTTAGGACGTAGTTGTAACACCATTTCGAGAATTTCACGCAGAGGTGGCACTACTGTGTACGTTTACCAAATATGTTTAGGTACGAGATTTTAGCTATATTATGTATAATGATCATTAATTATAAAAGTTCTATACACTATGTATGATTATTTATTTTTGGGTAGGTTTTTAGTAAGTATAATATAACAACTATCCTTTTTACCTTGATATTGTATTATACAACGACGCTTGTGGTTTTGCCAGTTGATTTATTCGCTGTTCTAATACATAACATGTTTATATTGTTCCAGGCCTGCGGAGATAATGAGCTTAACACAAGTGCTTACGTCAATCGATAATATAATCTTTATTTATTAAAGCTGTTTTCCATCAAGCACTTCATCGAATGAAAGTCACTTCTATATCTCACATTGACACACCTAAATCCTGATATTGTGCTTATTACCGCGTTGAAAACTAATTTGTTCCGAATATCCGTCATACATCATAAATTTTCATTGTTATTATATTTTCACGCCAAGTCTATTATGGAGTAAGCAGTGAGCGTTCAGTCCCAGATATTTCTATACTTACAGATCCATCGTGCTTAAGCATTCAACACCGTCTTCATACATTATAAACGAGGGTCACATTGGACTATTCTCGAAGTAATAACGTTTCGTTTATAGTCTCCACGATACAGAAAGAAAACAGCGTGGGCGTACGATTCTAAGAAAGTGGCTCTTTGAAGTAAAGGTCAAAGGTTGCGTAGATGTGCGTAGGTACTTGTTCTCGGAACGATGAATATTCACAAGCCTCCGCAGCAGAGAATCATTTTGAAGCGCTACTTTATGTGTTATACCTACCTATACATTTGCATTATTACGTTTCTTAATGGACTACATTATGTAACCAGTATATCTGTGTACAAGTATACTTACATATATACTTACACAAACATGTCTGAGCTTAGCTAGAAATGATAAAAGAATAACATCATCATCATCGTCAGCCTCTTGATGTCCACTGCAGCACACAGGCCTCCCCTAATCGGCATCCCATAAGAATAACATAATTAGTATCTAATAAATTTTAGAAGCTTCTCTAGCGCTAATATTGAAATTAAAATTTTACTTTAGATAATACCTACTACTCGTAAATAGTGTAAATGCCTGTGAGATGTACCTACATTTATTTTTTTCAATGTATATAATGTTGTCTATTTACTTTGTACTGTTTTGTTATATGGCTATTTTACTCATAGAAGCCGAACTAAAACAGAAAACGTGGTCCTCACCGAAAATCAGAATGTAGTTGTCGGCCATGCGAAGCTGCCTACGACGAAGTCTAAGTATGGCCTTTTTCAATCGTAATACCAACCTGTTTTTCTTTCTTTTTGTATTCTAATAAACATTTCTAGAATGTAGAAATAAAGTTTTCTTTAATTATCATTATTAGGTATAATCAGGGACCCATCATGACTGGCGAATCGCGGGAGTGAACTATGCTTTGCTGCCTATTCTTTCGGGGAAATACGGGCGAGACATTATGTTACGCACAGTCCATAAACACCATTAAATGAATATGCCTGCAACTAACTCAATTTCGACGGTAGGTAATAATGAATCCCTTAGCAGTTCCTACTTTCGACACATTTTTCAGGTTTTTTTCATTTGAGGTACCTACCTATGTCATTATGGGCTTTCAATGAATATCTCTTGTCGAAATAATTATATAATTATATTATTTAAATAAAATAATGTATCGTCATCAGCTTGTTTCTGCTGATTTCAGAGCATGGGCCAAACTGTGGCCGTCTTGGCCATAATTCCCACTCTAGAGATGAGGGTTAGGGATTCCAGGGCACTGCTTTTCGCACCGCTTATGCTGTTGCCCATGCGCAGAGGGACATGTAGCTGACATTTACTCTGTGTGGACTACACTATTTCGTAATTAGCAGGTCGCTTGAGACTCGTCTGTTATATAGCATGATGACTTTGGTTCCAAAGATGAAATGTAAAATTCCTTACACTCGTTATAATATATTGGATGGATATACACGTGTTCAAAATATTGAATTTTAAAATGGTTGTAACAAAACTGCGGCGTCAGTTTGAAGTAATTTTATTTATTCCTTCGATTAGGATACAGTAGTATTATAGTTTTCTAATTATCAGAAATGTAGACATTCCATTTTTACTTTAAACTAAATAATACTAATACAATCTATATAAAATATAAATGGCTAGGTGTGTTTGTAACTATATAGAAATATTTTGAGCCAAACTTTTCTTGCTAAAATTATCTACACATTAGCTTGCACAGATTGCCGTTTTACAGATTTATTCTCAGTTTTCTATCTACAGGATATTACTAATAGCATACATCTACGTTCAAATCAAAGGTACTCCATTGGTATATAATTGAAATTACAGTAGATATCGAACGAAATTATACAATATCAAGGTTTACATTATAAAATATGAACAAAAATATTCGATTATTACTGAAAAGTTACATCAAAACCAATTATGTTAACTTGTAGGTACTTGTAATACTTTAGAGGTGACACAATATGATATAAAAATACAACTCAGTACATAATCATAGGAATCGTTATGCAAGCAATGAGAAATTAGGTAATTTGACATTATTATAAACCGATATGTACTTTGAAAGATATTTAAAGGCGCAGTAGTCATATAATAAAACTAAAACATATGATTGGAAATGTTGGAATAGTGAAGTGGATATACACGTGGCTCCTGTATGAAATAGGACGAAGTTCATTACATTTGTCATTTCAACAATGGCCTCATAGACCTGCTGTAATACAAATATTAGATAAGAAGCTGTAAAGCTAAAATATCACCTAATCCTCCCCCTCAAAGAGAATATTTACTTTCTTACAAATGTATACTATGTTTTATATCTTTGCTTTGCAATAAGATTTCTGGTATTGTCTGCTTAGACCGTAGGAGTAAAAAATAAACCTCTAGCACCCGAATATGAATATATATTTATGTATTAAAAACGCTAGGCCAAAATATTCAGTTAATATTGAACAAATTATATACTACAACACATTGTTTTCGATTATGCTTCAAGGACTCTTAATGTTTTCCTCGAAAATAGTTTCGATAGTGCAAACAAATACGACATTTTGAAATTATTGAAAATCAGTTACAATCAGAAAATGTTTGGAAGAAAATTAACACGACATTATGTTCTGCGCCATCGTTATAGAAATAATTGTTTGATGGTTTTTATTCATTACCACGTTTAAATAGGCCGCGGTGGAGTGAAAATATCAATTGTTATATGATTGGTGAAGTAAAGAATTTTAATGCAATATTTTCTATCTAACGATAAGTCTTAGACGATCAGTACCTAATATATTTACAAATGCACAGGTTGTGCGATTCAGTATGCAGCTGCCAAGTGAAGGGAATCCTTAATTATTTGAAAATTTATCCTCCTCATAACCACTAAACAACCCATAACCGTTTGTTAAATGGCTATTATAGTCTCATTTTGTACGAACATTTACTCTCGCTGTGGCCCTAATACACGTGTATTATCAAATTAGTAAAGAATCGAAAAGGATTGAAAACCTGACTGATATAAACCTGACTGATATAATTTAGGTTTACCTAATATACATATAACGAAGATGAATACTTGAAACTTATGTTCTACAAAAGCCACAAAAAGTAGAACTTTGGCATACGAAACGGTATTTTTGGGACGTTTTATTTTTAATTTATTACAAATTCGGCTTTAAATCGAGCGATAAAGAGTTAAAAAACTAGGAAGGTTTAAATCGAAGTAGTTCATTAATATTATTAGTATTTTATCGTTTTGATTGCCTGGTTCGCGTATTTTACATCAGGTCGTTTGTTTCGCGCTGCCACAAGTATCTTTAAGTCTACATAATACTCAGTCTCATATTTGTTGGCGGTAATCAGAAGTATCCGTTTAAGTAGCGATGCGATGTTTTAAGCCGCGAAGTTCGTCAACGAGGTCGGCGTCGGTAGCTACGTAGCGTTTGTCGATTCTTCGTGGTTTTGAATTTTCCTGAAACAAAATTGTTAGGTATTAGAATTCATTCATGAATCGACAACTTCGAAGTGGGTTCACCAAGGAGACGATTACAGACAATATTGGTTCCCCGCGCCTCGCCTCCCCCGAATGACCTGGCCTCTGCGCGCCGTGTCACCCACCACCCCCGGCCCGGCCAAGCTATTTTTAGACTTGGGGGTTTCACAATCTATAGCGAACGAGATGTACCTATACGAACTTTGATTGGTGTTTGAAAATTTAATCTGACCTGAAAAATACTTACGTTGTTCCGATCATCCAACAGTTTCGCAATTGCTTTGTAGAAGGAGGAATTTTTTCGGTTTTGATTGAAATGATGATTTTGGGGCATTTGGTTCTGGGCCGGTCGAGGTACCATCACTTCTTTCTCCCCTGATTTTAGAACTTCTGTGCTCACAATAGGCGCAGCTGTTGTCATACTTCTCTTATTGCCGTTCCAATTGATAAAGGTGTCGGAATCGTCGCCAACATAGTCATCGTCATCAAATCTCGGGACCGTTTTAGGTACGTGGTACAACGGTTTTCCAGCCAAAGCTTTTAATTCCCTCACATCTTCGTCTTCAACATCGGTTTCGTCATAGTCAGCAGGGGGGAAGGCAGCACGTGCGTTTTCTCGACGCCTTTGAGCATCTTGGGCCATTTGGGTAAGGATTAGATTATCAAGAAAGGCAGCACTGACATCATCTACGTCGCTAGCGCGCCAGTTGGGTTCTGCATCACTTTCAAACCAGGTTTCTTGGCCAATAGGCAAAGCAGCTAATCTTTCCTCTTCCCTTTTAGGCGCTTCATTAGCAAAATGGCCATAGGGATCGTAGAAGTAGGTGTATGGGATTTGTCCATAAACATCCGGTACATTAATAGCCCCGGGATCGTAATAATATTGCATTTTAGGAGCGTAGAAATACTCCTCATCTGCGTATTCTCGGGGTGGTTGCGGATATACAGGCCAGGTCTGGACAGGGTAGGTCATCGCTTGACCTAATAAATAGGTTATCATTACGGGCCACATTCTAGAACAAAAATTTAACTTTAATAGGAAGTTTTAATTTAAATATAAATAAATGTGGTTCATTTACGTACAAAACGTATAAATGAAGAACTAATTTTGGCAATAATTTTAAATGCGAAATTCAGAATAGTAAACTTAATTGACAATGTGTAAATTTTTTATGCTATATTGGACAATATGTACACTAATTTGTTAATAAGACAAGGTACTCACATTAAGCTCGATTGCTGCATTTTGCACTTTTAAAACTTTTTGAACTTCTCATGCGACGAGCGCGACAAGACTACGTAGGCAGGGCGGATCGCGGGGTTTTATAAGCTAGTCGCCCACGCACGCCGCCCACACGTTCTCAATGAACGTCTCCCCAACCCTCTGGCCCGCATCCCACGCTCGACAACCCCCTGCCAGCCTCAACCCCCGCGTTACGCGCGGTGCTATCGATCGCGCCCACAGATTATTCATCTCACTAAACCGTCATACTATTTCTCTGAACTCCTTGTAATGAATAAACGTGTAAATGCCTCTGTTCACTTTACTGCCTTCGGTGTCCTTCGAGGCATTTTTCCAAGATTCTTTTTATATTTCGTAAGTGGGAGTAAGCGCAAAGTCCTAGTCAATCAATCAGTTTCTATAAATATCCCAGAATTGCGTTGCTAAAGCATGTTACAAAGAAGATAATTAAATCTATTTACATACAAAGTAACAATTATAAGGCCCAAAAGGATGTTGAATTATTCTAATAACTTTCGTATCGAATACGAAATACTGTGACAATAAAGTTTAACTCGTCCGTTAAACATTGTTAACCACAATAAAGGCCTCCGGCAAGGAACATATGTATGTATATGTAGGTACCTATGCCTAGTGTAAGTCGTTATCGAACCAGGACTCACTATTCAATGAGCACCCCTAGCCTCCCACCCCCGGAGCACTGAATACATGTTAAAAAGTACTAAAGCAGACAGCGTGGAAAATCCCACATATGTCTGGCGAAATGTTCACTATTTATAATAAAGCCTTCATCAAATGTATAGAGTGGGCGACGAACATGCTAATTGGCCCTCTTGGCTAAATTCTTTCTCTTTGACAATTCGACTTGTATGATATCAAGATGTAATAAAATAACATGAATTAAATATATCTTAAAATAGCTGAATTAAATATGCCTTAGGTATCAAGGCATAAAGATTGTAATAAAAGGACTATAATTATTATTCATGTACGTCTTGGCATAAATTGTGAACGTATTAAGGACTTCATAATTATTTAAATTACAGAAGACATTACATAATTACGTACATTACTATAAAATTACGTATTTTTTATTCTTATTGTAGCTGAAATATTAGATTTAGTGTATTATAGTTTTTTGCTTACAGACTTATACTTATGTACATTATTTATTCAATGCTGATAAAGTATTTTTAAGACAAAACTTTAGAATAGGCAATTAAGTCAATAGAGTCAATTAAGCATCTAACGGTTGGGTGTATGTATATGGTGTCTTATCAATTCATCGACATAATGATATATGAAAAGCTATTTGAAAACTTAAACATGTCGTTATAATCGTGATATTTATTACTATCAGATAACTTTTCATTAAGGTCGACTGGCCGGTTATTATTGGTAGATTTGACGATTTTTTATCAATATATCGAGTACTTGGACGAGCACATTTATAAGTACATACTTCATATCATCACTTTTATCGAAGTAATATACACATGTTGTTTCAGTAAAATATATTAAAAGTTAGTTTTCATTGGATATAAGGATGGCATTAAGAAATATTGTTGTATAACGTTCACGACGTAACAGTATCTTATAGTTTTACTTAGGTTTGTTTTCGTTCAGACACATAAAGACAATATGTATGGCCGTAACTCATTCATGTTGGTAGTTGGATTAAGGCGGAAGAATATGAGTTGTGTGTTAGGAAGATGCAATAAAGTGTGGGCTTTATGGTTTGTCGTATTATTAAGGGGTGACTACCGAGCTGTGATTACAACTGTGTTTTGTTTGTACTCTTTTAATATTTTCCCAGAGAGTATGATGAATCTAGGACGTGGCGCGACATTATAATATTGAAAATAATAATTTTTCATTTTCAACCTAAAAACAACGTGTTATTCTCGTATCAGTTTGTCATATTTATAAAAAATTGTTCACATTTCAATTTTGATGAAATTCTCATATCATCGGATCGACACTATACCGATTGGCTCGTCAAGTAGTATATTAAGTAAAGGTAACAAAGGTACCTATTTATGTATATCTAATATTGAGTACAGTAATTACAATATTTGCCATAAACAAGAAAACTACGCAAAATACTGACAGATTATTTTATATTTATTCTCATCCAATCAGTCACTCATTTAGTGGTGTAATTTAAGTAGAGTTTGAAGAGATGTGCCAAACCAAGCGAATGCCGTTGTAGTAGTTTCCGATAGCCGAGTGACGTTGTTTGCCAAATCGCTACGAGCTAGTTTGGGGAGAGGGTTTGGAAAACAGTAATAATTCGGTGCAGGCGATGTGCACGGGTTGGCGTTTGCGGAAGTCACAAACACGGGGGCAATGGCCGGCAGGCGCCCTGGAGGCGACATTTCAGTCGATACTTGCACAAATACCTCAATAACCAGCTATTGCGATTCTGCATCCATATCTGCATGCGTTGTTAATGACTTATCCTATTAAATTTATTTAGGTTTCCATGACCTGATAAGCCTGTATGTTATTTTTTATATAATGAATGTTTCGCCATCATTACACCTTTAATTGTTCCACGTTGAACACGTGTTTCCTTTCAGATTGAAAATAGCTAAGGCTAAGTGTGGGTTGGCAACTTAACAATCCGTAGAGAACATTATGGCGAACTCTAAGGTGCGCAAGTTTCCTCATGATGTTTTCCTTCACCGTTATATCGACTTATACCTATTTAATCTTAAAACGCATGTTTTTATATGGTGCGCACCAGGATTTAAACTCAGGATCCCCGAAGTGGGAGATAGAATTCAATCCACTAGGCTATCATTGCAATAATTGTTTTGTGTACTATAACCTAGAACATTTATCACCCGTAGTGCTGTACGGACGCAGGTTCCGAGGGAGATCAGGGCTCACCTATCTTGACCACAGAGCTCGAGTTCTGACTGATGGGAGAGTTCGAAGTCTCCGAAAGCGGCGTGTATGTATGAAGAATGAGGTGAATGTGGAAGAAGCATGGCGGTCCGTGCCCTCTGTCTATCCCTTAAGAAGCTTGGCGTGAAAACACGTACATATCTATGTAAGTGGTGAGTAAAAATTTTTCACATCAATGTAATAATTAGACTAAATGAAAATTTATAACGAGTTCTGGGAATTGAATTGTTGCTCGTTAATAAGCCGTAGTAATACGTGGTACAAAGTAACGAAGTAACGTGTATTCTGCCGCTGAAATTTTCCACACTTTCGTTATTCACGGCCAATATGCAAATTACTACCTCTCAGTCGTACGGAAATATACTACATTGCGCCCGTAATTACTATCAAAGTGTACAAATAAATCAGTAGGTATATATTTACGGTTCCTGAGAAATATTAGTGCTGTGATTTATTATTACGGATCAAGTCTAAATATTAGCGGTAAAAAGTATGTATGTACTGCGTAACTCTATCAACATAGATCTATTCCTGTGTTTTTCAACAGATCATTACCGATATGACAAACCGATGTTTTTTTTACTTATCCTACCAGATCCTTACTGTGGAAGTATAATAAAGTTAGTGGAATTTCATAGCTATCGCAGCTACATGATAAAAATGTTTCAAAGTATGAAATATATCTACTATGAGTGATTTGTAACAGCTCGTAGCGCGCGTGGCAAGGTGCTACGGATTTTAACACGTACTTACTTAAACGATAAGGTTAGTACGTTGAATTATTTACGGCTGGTTAAATCAAACGCGGAGTTCAGTCGACTCAATATTCGAGAAATTTCTATATTAATGTCATTTATTCAAAATTGGTTCAATAGAACACTTTTTGCACGTCAAAATGAAACTACCACCGCTTCGGAAGATA
>DWME01003933.1:0-17210 GCA_018244795.1 Parelbella ahira ahira
TACGTCCCATGGAATAGGTGGTGAGCCTATTGCCATACACCGGGCACAATTCCAGATGCCGAGTCACTACTAGAAATTCTAAATCAGAAAAATCTAATAGCACCCGATTGGGATTGTAATTTTGAACCCAGGACCTCCCGATCGCCAGTCGCGTTTATAACCAATCGACCACCGAGGCAGTCAATAAATTAATATAAATTGAACATTTTATATTTTACTTGACCATAGATAAAGTATTAATAACATACATGTATCTATAGTCGATGACAGCAAATGTCATCTAAAATCCAAATGTAGAAAATTGGAAATTGAAGAACTAGGAAATGATCGAAAGTCTTTCTTTGGTTGTGTTAAATTGTCAATTCGTATTTCCTCTCTAGATCAATTGAAATCTAATAATTGTGATGGTTTTAATGTTGAAACATTTGTATGCCAAAAAAATAAGTTAGTCGTCACTAAAAGTTAGGAGTAAAATAAGCGTAGTAAACTTTACATACGATGTTTTGCTAGGCTTGATGTCTAAGCAAGAATGGAAGTTTTACAGCGTTCAATACAACAACAAACATTACCTGGTAACGTTGAAGACCTTCCCGATGAAGTATTGGAATTTATTTTGGGATTTTTACCACCTTATGAAGATTTACAGAATTGTATGGCCGTTTGCAGACGATGGTGTAATTGTGCTCAAAGTAAGATAAAAAAAAAATATATAAATTTAAACACTATTTTCTCACAATTATAAACAGCTAATGATGACATGCTTTGTATGCCAGTTATTAAAATATTCAATAATATATTTTTTATGATTATTGAGGAAGAAGCTACAAATGTTGTCAGATCAGTCAAAATAAGTGGCTGCGAAAACACAAAGATTTTGTTTTTGGGATTAAGCAGCATCTGCATTATAGGGTAGTTTTAGAGATATTGTAGACATTAATGTGTTGATATATTTGTCTTTAATGCTTCATAAGAAAAACAATAGAATTAAAATATTTGTAACACAATTTTTTTTCTTGCGATATATTAACAAAAGTTATAAACGAAAATGAAGATTGGAAATTATTTTTAAATTTAATGCAACTATTGTACAGACTATACATATTTTTTGTTTTTCAGATGTCCTGCGCAAAACATCCATAAAATTAACTAAGGCCATTACAGAATTCAACATACTATGGAAAAATATCGCATTTACCGATATTGTACCTACAATAACAAAAAGATTTTCCCACGCTGCCTGCATTTTAGAGAACAACATGTATATTTTTGGTGGTTGTACCACCAATGCCACTTCGTTCAATGATTTGTGGCGTTTTGATTTGTCCAAACGGCAGTGGGTCCGCCCCCTGGCCACTGGTACTTATCCTGTACCTAAAGCTTATACATCAATGGTCAACTATAAAGATTGTCTCATTGTATTTGGTGGCTGGACATACCCATCACTATCACAGTATTATCAGACAGTAACAATGTTTAATGACATACACTTTTACTGTGTCAACACACACAAATGGATATTAGTCAATGCAACCAATCCACCGCCTGCCATGGCTGGTCACTCTGCCTGCATTAAAGGCGATGAAATGATTGTATTTGGGGGGTTGGTCATGTCTGCAGCCCAAAACTATCAAATCCAATGTTCAAATGATGTGTGGGTATTAGATATATCAACTTTTAATTGGAGAAAACAGACCACTACCAAACCCAGGCCTTCCCCTCGTTATGCACAGTCACTTATACATTTGGATGAAGACAGTCTAATGTTGCTAGGAGGAGTACAAACACTTCATAATCGTTTTGTCTATAGTGATTGTTGGATACTGACCATGAAAGGTCCTACTTGGACTTGGAAAGAGGTAGCCGTGAAGAATAAAGAATGGGCATCAGCCAATATATGGTGTAACCCAGCTTGTAAAGTAGGAGATAAAGTTGTTAGCCTTAGCAGAAGTAGACAAGCTTGGAACAGTGCTAAGCCTTTAGTAACATCTGCTGTACGATTGTCAAATCTAAATAGACCTGAAGGTGCACCAGTGGCTGTAAGAGTTGAACAAAGCCTACAAAGACCATTAGACAGGGATCAAAATATAAATGGTAGAAGAGGAGTGCTGCCGAGGCAACCTCTTCAGAGGAATATGAATATTAATGATCCTGTTGCTGGTCCTAGCAATGAGTGTGAGAGAGTTCAAGGACAGTTACCTACAAAAGAGAACCTCGCTTTAGATGCTAATGCTTCTGGATCAAATGCAGAGGCAAAGCATTCAATTAATGGCTTGGATTTAAATAAAAAGGAATCAGCATTGAAAAGAAACAAGCATAAGGTTTGTTAACTGTTTTTGTCTCATATTTATAAAAATTGTGTTTTGTGTTTACATTTATGTTTTTACATTTTTGTTGCAGAATAAAGGCATGAAAATAGTAAGACAGCTGCAGGAAGCTAATAAATATAGAATGGCAGCATTTGCTTGTGACTCGTCTTTAAACAATACACCTGCTGAAAACGATCTTATAAATCAAAGACAAATAGCCCATTTAGAAAATGGATTAGAATCTCCGCCACCAGCTCAAAATAACCAACAGAGGCAGCCGGCTACTAAAAAAATCAAGAGAAACACTTTGGCTATGCATGTCCTTGATATTTCAACTGTTGTTGATGGCAATTCTCTTAATTATGTATCCTGGTTGTGTCCACGGTTAGGTGAGATGGATGGTGCACCAGAGGAATTGGTAATGTACTCTCTAGTAAAGGGGAATGGTGAATTAATAATGTTTGGGGGAGTTCATAACGATATTTGTGTTTTTAATTATTCAGAGCAACAAAATTTATATTCCAATGCCTTGCATTTTATAACTCCACCAAGAGATATCATTTAAAGATGGGGTGTTTGCTTGTTGAGTTTTTATTGCCCTTACACGATTTGTCAAATTGTAATACCAAAACTTAAATTACATATGACAAATTTTTTTTCATGACAATGTAATATTTCAGTAACATCCATGTGATTACTACTCCTAAGGTATTGATTAAAATCGCCTGGCAGCATTATTTGGTAAATCTGTATAATCCCTTCGTAAATATTGGTTGCAATCTCCACAAATTCAACACTCTTTCTTTCAATTTGAACAAACAACTTTCTTGGTCAACGAAAATTAATCATATGTAAAATCCCAGTTTGATCTGATAAAACTAACTAACAGTCGTAGACATGGGAGAATTTTGCGAAAATCATAATCACAATTACAATTTTTTTTAATTTACTTAAAATTCAATTGACCAGTTACATCAAAGTTGGACACAATGTAATTTAAAAGTGAAATTGAATTACCTACATTTTTAAGAAATTACCAATATCTTAATCATATTAAAATTAATTTTCGCAATTTCTAATAAACAGTTTAGACTGGTTGTTGCTTTTCAACATTGCTAACAGCAGTTCTATGTAATTTTAACACTTCCTATACAATATATATAAAGTATTATATTGTTAGTTATTTTTATTAATGAATTGTATATTAGTCATGTGTCACATTTTAACTCCAACTGTCTCTTGTACTCTCATCAAATTCTTTTAATTGCTCTAAATTAAATATACTTGAATTTAGTCATATTGTCATTAAAAGTGGAAACAAATCAGCTGATAAAAATAATAAATATAAATATAAATAAATTATGACACATTTTGCAGCATAATCTGACAATGTTCTGTGATTTATATGTAAATAGGTTATTTGCTGGTGTATAAAAATGTAACTAAGCTTATGTATTAAATTAAGTTTGTTTATTAATATAGAGTTTATTATTACAAAAGCATGTATGGCTATTCCTTTTCTGGCATAAGACCTCCAAACACTGCAGCTGGTATATTTTTCTTCTGAACAGGTGAAACCTCTTCATCTCCACTGGTCTCCGAGTCTTCCTCATCAATATCAATTTCATCAGGATTAACCACCTTATCTGTGCTTTCTTTGAGCCCTTGAGTTTCTCCTCTAACAAAAAGTATGTTACCCTTGTTTTGGACTGCCATTTCTGCTGCTTTTGCCTCTAACATTCTCATACCGTCTTTCATACCTGGCGCCAGATCAGACACAGTACCAGCAGCTTGTGCTGCAGAACTTAACATCTGAGCAGACATCATATTCACCTGTGTGTTGTAAGTGGCCTGAACACTTCTCTTAATTCTTAGCATTTCTCGCATTGTGTCTTCATTCCCATGTCTAACTTCAAATTCTTTCCAAGTATTCCAAAATTCGGCAGTTATTCTTGGATCACACATTTGACTGCAGTGTGCATATATAGCTCTTGCTCTATCAATTTCTCCCAAACGTGTCTCCATTTCTGCAAACCTTACACACATCTCTCTAGCTTTTTCTTCTGATAAACTTTCAATGGCTTTTTCATATATCTGTCGAGTTTTTGGTACGCCATATATATCAGCAGCTTTTTTAATGTAAATATTGTACATTTCAAACATTTCCTCGGGAAGTACAGATGTTGTAGCACGCTCATAAACTGACATAGCGTGTCTTGCTAAACCATGTTCTTCTTCTAATTTTGCATATAGCAAGAATATTGACTTTGCAAACTCAGCCGGACAATGTTCAAGACATTGTTCAAATAAATCTCTAGCTCGCTCAAGTTTTGATCCACCATATCGTTTTAAAAATTTCGTAAGATATGTATTCCATATGTCATAAACATTAGGCCATTTAAACAGCGCGATTCCTTTTTCATATGCTCTAAAAGCCTCTTCAAAGTAATTGTGCTCTTCTAGAAAAAGACCATAATTAATTATGATTTGTGGCGTTGCTATTTTCAAATCTATTATATGATCATAAACTGCTTTGCAGGATTTAAAAGTTCCAAAGCTTTCTTCCAAATCGGCATACATCGACCAAACTTTCAGGGATTTATACAACCGCATCTGCACAGTTTCATTGTCATCATGGTAAGCAACTTTCCTGCTTGGAAGCACGGTAGCTTTCTGCATTAACTTTAAGGCTTCTTCATAGTTCTCATGTTTGATTTCCATTTCTGCCCATTCACACCATACAGATGCTAAGTCATCCACTTTGACAAAACTTACCTGAGTTGCTTTTTCAAAAATTAACCTAGCATCTTCTATTTGATCATTACTTTCATAAAATTTTGCAAATCCTACCCAAAGAGTATGTAACTTTCCCACTGCTAACTTTGGATCTACTGTTTGTACAGCTTCAGTATATGTATCTATGATTTCATGAGGTTTACCTTCATATAGTTTGACTCTTTTATGCCACTCAGCAACATTGTGTGGATTTTGTCTTAATAGTACAGAATTGAGCAGTAGCAATCTTCTTTCCATCAGGTATTCAAATCTTGCCAGTCTCAATTCCAGATCAATATCATCATCTTCAGATGGATTTGACTTCTTTGCCACTTCTTCCATTTTTTTGCTTAAACTGAGTTCTTCAAATTGTGCATATGCATCAAATACTTGAGTGAAATCTCGAACTGTAGTAACAGTTTGTATAGCTTCTTCATAAATATCTCTAGCCCTTTCAAACAAACCACTCCTTACATAGTAATCAGCAAGTGAGTTCCACAAATGGCCCAATTGGTCAGTATATCTTCTTAAACCTCCCCTTATAATAGCATCAACATTAAGAGAATGGATTTTATCAGGATTTTTAGAAATCAGTTCACACAATTCATTCCACAGCTGGTGATTAGATTTGCCATGTTTGGATTGAAAATTCTCATTATTTACAATATGTGCCAACTTAAGTGCAGCCTCATCTAATTTCTCTATTGAAATAAGGTAGTCTATATATTCTTCTGTGTCTTCTGGACATAATTTGAGGTATCTTCGGAAAACTCTTAAAGCAGTTTCAGGAATATAATGCTTCTTTAAGAATTTAAGATACAAGGGCCATATTCTATGATGTTGTGTTATAGGAAGAGCTCGCAATGCACTATCAAATGCTTTCCTTGTGACTGTTATTTTGCATTGATCGGTTAAAAAAGTGCAATAGTCCATCCATATTCTAGGCATCTTGTGCATAAACACCAATGATCGTTCAAAACAGTTATTTACATCATCATATCCTGGATCAGTTATGCAACGACCTTTTATCTGACTTCTTCTCAGTTTAAGATAATTATACCACAGCTTGAAGGATCCTGGAAGTTCTTTTAGTGCTCTCTCATATATCATGTTAATTTCATTTGTAGGTGCACCTTTCTTGTGTTCTATATATCTGAGCCAGTGTTTGACAGAAAAAGGATTTCTTAATATTTCTTCTTCATATGGCAAGTCTTCCTCACTCTGAAAGTATAACAAACATGGCATTTTAAAAATAAATTATAGATATGAACACTGAATATACAGAATGGCAGTTTTTTGGGCTTTAATATTTCTAATTAGGGTCTATTTTCTATAACATATGTTTTGAAACTTTCTCCAAGTATTCATTGATTGTATATATATATTTAAATTAAAGTAATATCTATCTACTTTAAATGAGCGCTTTTGTATAGATGACATGTGTAAAGTGTGTCAACACAAGTTTAAATTACAAGCCGGTTAGAACTAACCAAGATTGTCTTTCAATTATGTTTAAGCTTTAGTTAATAAATTACAGGTTAGTAATACTATCATCTATATCAGGTTACTAATCAGAATTGCAGGAATCATAATACCCTGGGTGGGAGTTATGGGCGAAACATCCTCTGGGGAGACTTATGTCTGATGGTGAAATGAGACAGGCTGATGATGTTGATTAATCAAGAATAGGTGCCATAATGACAAATAAAATGTACATAGCATTTATTATCGGCTTTGCATATGTTATTTACTTATGTAATCCTAGTAAAAAAATTCTGTACCCTATCATTTTCAGTTTTTACACCAAAAATTGTTGGTTAAAATTAAATAAAGTTATAATGCGGTTTGTGCATTACTTACAAAAAAAATTTCAATTTCTTTGCCATCGAGTAAAGGCATCTTGTTATCTTAAAAATCAAGAAATGATACGTTATTTATTGCTTATATTTTAACAGCGCTTGTATATTGAAAACAAATATACTTCAACCTGAACTAAGAGATGAAGTCTGTCATACTCGGCGAGTGTTGTAATATGAAATTTCTATTTTTTTAACTTTCTCAGCCTTGAACGCATGTCTTTTTGCCAAGATGTAATTCTATGGCACATTTAAAACTATTTAAAAATATTTTAATCTAACTAAATATCCCAAATCCTATGAAGTTTGTTCTTTGTTTTATTAAAGGCCATAGGCCTCTTTCGATATGACTATGAACACATCGTTATTTATTCTCTAATCTCATCTAGCGGCATTGCCATTGGTAGTCTGATAGTATCACTCGCTTAATATCTTCAATCAAGGGAGCAGGAAGGGTTATTTAGTATAAATATATTATTTAACGTCTCCGAACCGTGAATAATTTGCATTATAATTTAATAAGGGCTTTCGGCTCAATTAATTAAAAAGTTGAATAGTACCTATTGAGGGATATTATCAAATAGTAATGAGCCCTTTTATTGTTTTTCCCTTGGAAATTGGTTATCTCAGAATAAGAAATGCGAAAGTCATCAACTATGCTGGTCAAATATATGATGGCAGCCTTCAAGTCATAAAGAAAACTATGAAAAACTATTGATTAAAAAACGAAAGAAGTATCTTTCTTCAATAATATGCCAAATGATAATAATATGTTATCAACTAACACTTAATTTTTTAAAGTAGGAGGACTTCTCAGAATTTGTACTTTGAATCCATAAAGCAGCGAGTTGAAGTCTAAGCCAATTGCGTAGATTTTTACAAAGCATGACCACGTCGGTAATTTTTATGTTATTTATAATGTCATGGATAATCGTAAATAGTTCAGGTAAAAAAAATTAAAATTTAAAAGTTGCCTGTAGTGTTCTGTCTACACAAAATTTTAAATTAGATGAGCCATAAAATGTCAATTGTTTTAGATTGTCAAAGTTTTTTACTCGTAGTGCATGGCGTTGGTTCTTTCAATGAAAAGTAATGATCTTATAACGTTGACGAAATGAGTTAAATTAAATTACTACTGCCTTAGTAACGTGTTTATCATTTGCGTTTTTTCTGTAGTGTAACTAGTGTGCTTATTCATTGGCAACGATCAGCGAGAGAAATATGTTTTCTACAACATTGACTATAGGCTATTGGTGAGACAAATGTTTTTCTTTTATAATGTCAAAACAAGGAAAAAGGAAAATTACCGTCGAGTTACCTAAATCTAAAGACTTAGCCAATAGACCTAGTGTGTTTGAGCGTCTCGGCACAAAAAAGACATCGAGTTCCAGTGTGAAAAAATTGACGGAGTATTGTAGGCAATGGGCCCAACACGGCACTTGTGCTTATGGTAAAGGCTGCAAATTCGCTGCAACTCATACTCTTATCAGCCCGTCGAAACAGAGAGCGGCGAACAAGGACAGCGAAAACAAACGGATAGTAAAAGATGATGCCAAGAGTCGACTGCATTCTACAGTCGTCGTGAGATCGGGTCGCAGCCCAGACGGAGAGATAGACAATTGGGATCAAAATGACCTGGAATATGCAGACACAGATGTTCTTGAAAAACGGAGGCAACAACTCCAACGTGAATTAGAATTGCAAATGAAAATGGACTCAAACAAAGACATGCGGAAAGATAAAAAGAAAGTAGTGTCGAGTTCCTCCTCATCTAGGAGCTCTAGCTCTTCAAGTGTTTCATCCTCATCATCTGATGGCAGTACTTCATCATCATCCTCTGGCAGGTATGGTTTACATATATTACATACATATAGGTAACCCTCCTATAACACAGCAGTTAAGTTCCTAGGAAACGCTATGTTGTGTGAAACCGTATGCGTGAAACCCAGAAAGAGATCTATTATTTTACTGTCTTAAAACATATTTATTATTTTAGTTCTAATAGAGTTAATAATTTTTCTATATTATTTAGTCTGAGCACAAATGTTTTTGCAGTTTTTTTATTGTGTTACAGTGAAACCATGTTATAGCATGTCACAGGGTTTCCACAATTTACAAATCATGTTATAGAGAAACTGTTATAGGATGCTGTTCTAAAGGAGGGTTACCTGTACTTCATATTCACATTTTTGTACAGTCATTTAAATTACCACACACATTCACCTGTTTAATAAATGTATAACTAAACTGTCTAGAAATTCCTAGTGATAGCAGTTAAATATTTATTTGGGTTCCTAGTTGAATAATACATTGAGTGTTCCAATTTAAGCTGATCTAATATTCTGTAATAAAAGTGGGCAATATACAAGCATTCAAGGTAAATAAAAATTAGAAAGCCATCTGAGGTATATCAGTTTTGATTTTGGCTGAAACTAGAAGAGGAACCCAATAATTAGTTACAATATTATTTTTGACTGAAAGAGGGGTTTGGTTGGACACTACCTATCATAAAAATCTTTTATAATATCAATGTTTTAGTGTTTTGTAAACTACTCTTCAGTGTTGTCTATTTAATTATCCCCTGCTGTTCATTGATCTTATTTGATGGTTGTTGTGTGGTTGCAGCGTAATTTCTGGTTAGGAGGCCTGGGTCTAAAATCTGTGCGGGTAATATTGGAACTTTCTAATTTTGAATTTCTAGTAGTGACTTGGAGTTAGGATCTGTGCCTGGTGTATAGCAATAGGCTCACCACCTATTCCATGGGACTTAAATGTAACTAGTAAAATGAGGAAGTATAATTTACTCCTCTGTTTATCCTGTAGACGATTACTGATGTTAGGATTTCTTCTTAAACAGGGTGTCCTAATAATGTTTATGACTGGATAAATGTTTAAAGATTTTCCTGCAAAATAGTTTTGAAATTGTGTTGACAGAGTAAATAACTTTTTTCACTTAAATAAAGCCTTTGTTAACTTAGATTGTACTTATACAAAGACAGGTTGGATCCCTAGTATTCATCAATATTAAATTCTTGTAGCTCGTCATAATGAGATATACTCTAGAATTCTAACGATTTAAAATTTGGATTACTTTGGTTTACTCTATGAGTAGTAAGGTTAGTACGAAAATTTTGACTTTATTATATTATGCTCTTGAAATAATGCTGTTTTCCAATTTGCACTTGGTGGATGTGCTTGATTTTTGTATAAATTCTACTCATTCTGGAAGGAAACCTTTGGCTGAAACATTAAAGTAACAGATATACTGATTATGATGATCTAGTTGCTTTCAACATCTGTTTAAGGTATGGACTGTATGCTACTCTAAATTTATTTTATTAAACATGAATATTTTGTTTCTCTATAGAGGTCTACTTTATGGTACAGTTTTTAACTTAAATTAAAGATAATAGTTACCACTAAGTGTAATTTAGTTATAACCCATCAGCACTACTAGAAATTTTTTTTTATTGAGAATAGTTTAATGAAATTCACTTTAGTAATTTATTGAGAAATACAAGTATATTGCGGCATTTTGTTAACTGTTTACGAGAAAAATTTTGCAATGACTGGTAAATGAATGAATGATTCATTTATTATTTATTAGTTATTAAAATAATATACTGTTATTGTGATGAATAAAGTTTATATTTTTCTTGTAATTATAATCCCATTATTAATGTTATCTAGAGATACCAAACGAAAAGTCAAAAAGGGAAAACTGAAAAGAAATTCCAGCTCATCATCAGATGGCGATGTGCCTAAAAGGAAGTTATTGAAAACTGATTCTCTCAAAAGAGATAAGAGTGAAATTAAAAAAGGGGGAGTAAAAAAAGATGACAGATTAATGAAAAAAAATGAATTAAATAAGAAAAAAACACTTTCAAAAGCAACCTCTCTTGGCAAGAAATCCTTGTCACCAGGTAAAAAGTCAGGTGGTACGCCTCCCATAACATCGAAAAGTATTGCTACAAAAACTTCGACAAAACATGGAAAATCTCCACAGAGGCGAAATAGAAGTGTTTCTCCACATTCAGCTCGGGATAAAGAAAAAGATAAAGATCGCGTTAAGGAAAAAGAAAAGGATCGTGACAAAGAAAGAGATCGGACAAGGGGACGCAGCAGGTCACCTGCTAAGAAGGCCAGATCAAGGTCTCCAAGACGACATGGATCTAGTTCAAAAGACCCGAGAAGAAAAGATAGTTCTGAAAGGAGTAGACCAGTATCACCGAAAAAACAAGTAAGAAGAGATACGAGCATTGATCGACATCGAAAAAGATCGGCAAGTAGAGATCGTGATAGGGGAAGGGATCATAAAGACAGGTCAATAGAAAGGCGGAAGGATGAAAAGGACAGACACGATAGAAAGGATAGAGGTCGTGATAGAAACAAAGATGGAAAGAGAGAAGAGATTAAAAGAAGGGGGCGCGATCGGGGTTTGGGAGGCCGCGGGGGTTCTGATAAAGGTTTAGAGAAACCGAATAAGCCTATGGAGAGACTGTTACCTCGTCCAGAAGAAAGACTTGCAGCTCTAGCGGCTATCTCTAATAGAGCTCTGGAAAGCGATAAAAATTCCACAAATTCTAAAGACAGGCAAGATACTCACTCTGAAAGGGGCGGTCGTAATCTTGATCGAATTGAACGAGACAGATCTACCAAAAGAGAAAGAATGGATAGTATGGACAGAGAACCGGGTGACTATGATATGGGCATAGATCGTCAATATGAACATGGGCACAATATGGAACATTATGATCGTTTGGACGATCGTTATGACGGTGTTTCAAGAGACGATGATAGGTCACCTGGTTATATACAGAGTAGAGAGCGACATTACGATCCTGGATATGACCATAGAGGAGGGTATCCTGAAGATGATGATAGAATCTATGGTGAGAGTATGGCAGATCATCGAGGTGTTGATATGGGTAATTTAAATTTTGTTATTTATTTAAGCTTTATGTTATAGTATCTACAGTCCTTTTATGAAATATTAAATGAATTTCTTTTTAAGGCTATGACGATCGTCGTCCTCATCGTGATCGCTCGTGGGAGGGTCGTTGTGGTTCCATGGAGCGTGAGCGTGCCTATATTCACCCCCATAAAGATTGGGATAGTGAAGATTATCGTGGTTCAGGAGATTGGGGAAGAGAGAGACATTGGCAAATGCATGACCCTCAGGTATGGTGTACGAAGTTAACATATATTCTATAAGAATTTCAGGTCTGTGAAATAATTATTCCCATACAGAAACTAAGGAAATTGCATAGGTAATAATAAAAGGATTATAGCTAAGTATAATTTTTTAATCTTAAGAGATAATTAACAATGTCGTAATTAGAAAAATGTTGTCAAATTTGGATTGAGTTATGGAATCAATATAGGAAGACAAAAATGCCTTCTCAATTGTGTAAATGAATTCTTAATTAGTTTTACTTCTTGCTTTAGGTGAGATTATATTTTCAAACTTTGTACAAGAATGAACCAATTGACTACCGCAAAGAAAATTATCAAACACCCTGTTTTATCCTATCCCATATTTTCCTTGGCTGTCCATATGGTATGATATGCTTCAGACTTTTTATTTTTTTAATTTGATGATCATATTGCAATATTTGTACTCTTACACAATCATTTCTAGATGAACGAGTGGGGTGATAAGGATCCCGACATGGAAGGTTGGCATCATCGAGGGCATCAACCTCGTGGCCGAATCCATGGTAATTTAGGTGATTATAATTCCAAATTTAAAAAAATAATCTACCAACATACTAAAAAACATTACTATTTCAGATGACTATGGTCGCAGCGGAAGAATTGACCATGTTAGAAGTGAAAATAATAAACGTCGTGCACCAAGAAATGAGCCAGAACCAAGTCCTAAAGAACCGATTCCTCCTCCTCAAACAGTCACTGCTCCACCTGAAGAGACTGATGCAGATGATAAGCCAATACCAGATGATCTCAGTGAAATCAGTGATGACCCTGATGATATCCTAGAAAGAGAAGATGTGAGTTGTATTACACTTTAAATATATCTTCTTTCTGTAGCAGAACCGGTAGCCACTGGAGCAGACGTGTTCTGGAGTTGAGACCGCGACTTGGCAAACGTAGTGTAGGATGCCCTCCAGCTAGGTGGAGTGACGATATACGCAAAGTGGCTGGCAGTGGTTGGATGCGAAGAGCTGAAGATCGGGCTCAGTGACGTGCCATTGGAAAGGCCTGTGTCTAGCAGTGGACGGGAGTAGGCTGATAATGACGATGACATTTTCTTTCTTCCTCTGCAAACACTAACAGAATTATGTTCATGAAAATATTTGAAGTTTAATATTCACTGTGTATGATTAATATTCACTACAGATCACACTTCCCTACAAGTTTATATTTAAAGAGTTCTGTCAGTTCTATTCTATAAAATAGTGCTTTTTTGGTTAAACTACCATAGAATTGTGACTAACTATGTCAATTGGTATTAGGAACAGCATGGATAGTTGAAAATCTGAATTATCAAGGTTACATAACATCACAATTCTATTTCCCATAGGGGGACAGCGAGGAGTGTAGTTCTCCCTTGTTTATTTTGCTTAGACTTAATTGTGAAAACAAAACCATATTAGCATGTATAGAGCAAAGCTTGAAAAAATTATGTTATTGGACATTTTTTGTGATACAAGCATTTTAAGTATGTCTACATTATTGTATTTAAAGAAATCATCTCATTGCTGCTTTAAGAACTTATCTATTTTATATGCAACAATTGCATAAGTTAGTCATTGCAAAAATATGGGTAGATATTATTAAGCAGTAAGGAATCTGTCTGTCTGCATGCACTGAATATTATGTTTATTGTGCATATGTAGGAAGTAGGGCTGAGACATAAGCACCCGGATATTCAGTTTTACTGTTTATTTCAATGAATAATTTTAAAAAAATTATATACATGTGGGCTTATTATATTATGTAGATGATGGAACAAAATGCAGATGAAGATAGTCAACCAGCTCAATCAACTGAAGAAACTGCCAAGCCTGAGGTTGTAGAAAAGGACTCCACACAGGTGATTTACCAATAAAGCTATGATAAGCTAGCCTATCGAGTATAAAAAAAAGATAAACATCAAATGATAAAAAGGTTACATTAATAATATTATTACAAATTTTCAGGATATAAGTGGTACTGGTGAAGAAAAAGACTTGCAAGAGAGCAAGGATGATGAAGATGTTACTAATTTAGACTTTGAAGAAATATCTGATGGAGAATTAGAAGAGGAACGAACTAGAGGTATAATAATAGACAATGAGATGTGTGGAAATAAATGATCATCAATATGTGATCAAGATTTAATTTTCAAAAACAAATGAAAAAGGATTAGTTGTTTAATTCAATAATTGACAAATTATTTCAGCTGGTCTTGGAGATGCATTAGGTGTTGACTGGGCTAGTTTAGTGGCAGATGTAAGACGTCGGGAACAAACTGCCTCTACCGGCGATGCCAGGGATCGTTGGCGACCTGAAAGGGTGTTGGCGCGACTCGGTTTGTCTCTAGATATGGCTGGTAAAGAGACTATTCAAAACATACTGTGTAAGAATGTGGAGACATCTAATGACATATCAATGCAACAAACTGATGAAGATAAATCTGTGATGACCAATGGTAAATGTGAAGGAGAGAAACATGAAGAACAAATATCACAAATTCCACCAAGTGTCAATGATATGCATCCAGTAGCAGCTATTCAGGTAACATATTACTGTTGTCATAGGTAATTTCTTGTTTATAAGTTATTATTGAAGTGCACTTAACTCTTACTGGTCTTTGTAGGCGGCCATTGACAAGAGGAAGAGGCAACGAGCTGTCTTATTTGGATCTGGCTGTGAAATTACCAGAGGTTTAAGTGCAAGACGAGATTTGGCACTACGGCGATATTTATGTAATCTGCCATCATCTGAACGGAGTGGGCAGAATCGTGGGGCTCCACAATCGTCGCTCTTCCATGCTGCTCGTGCATTGCTAATGCAAGCACCTTTGTTAGTCTAAAGACTAAGAGACATACATATAACATATGTTTGTGTTGACAGTTATATAAATTAGCAAGGACGATATCAAGAAATCTTTAGAGATTTAGGAGTATAGTAAAGATATTTTATAACACTTTTTTAATAGTTATAAATGCACTTTCACATGGTTATTGTTCTAGACAAAACAAAAACTTTTTGTAAGTATGTAATGCTCAATTTTCACAATGGTAAATTCTGAAATGGTTAATTACTTTTCATTTATGCTTTTTTTTAAAACTATTTTCTACTTTTTTCTCCAATGATAAACATGTAATCAAATATAATTAATATATTATAAAATCTGGATTGTGTACTGAATATGATCATATGGTTTAAACACTTAAAAAATTTTAGCACTAGAAATGTTCAAATTAAGATTTTTGTTATCTGTTCATTATAATGAATCATTGGTGTTACATATTATTATAGTCTTTTAGAGAATCACACATAGAATCAGTCCATTTCAAATTTGTCTAGAAGTATGAGAATCAAGCCATATACATCCCTAAATATTGGTAAATTTATTTTAAGATATGAATTGAGGAATATTTTAATTCGTTGTTATTAATGAGAGAATAATTTCTGTTTATTTACCTAAAAATATTTCTCAGCATTAAAATATGTTCTATGAGTATTCTTTCATAGCATAATTTTGTAATACAAAATAAAATGACTATTTCATTAATTTTTCTTTACTTACACAATTATTAATAATTTTTATAATTAAAAAATCTTTGACTTGTCCCAATTAATTGGTCCTATTTAAAAGTAAAAAGGAAACATCAGCTCCAACTGGATACTCAGTCTTGCATTCTCCTCTAAAACAAAAAAAAACATTTAATAGGTATGTTGGTTAATTATAACAAACATACCTGTTTTACTTGAGTGGGTTATTAAACCCACTCAAATAAAAAAATAAGTTCTTACTTCTGGAACAGAACAGCTCCAGCGACTCCTTTTAATGTTAAAGTGTTACCATCAACATGTAAAATACAGCCTTCTCGTAAACCCAGAACATCATTGGCATGAGGCATTTCCAAATACTCAGAAATTCTTTGGTCCCTAGTTTCTCCTTTGTGTGTTTCACTTTCAATGTAATCTATATAATGAGGGTTTATGTTGAATGGGACTATGCCAATAGCATCAAAGGAAGGTGGATATGTTATAGGCATATCATTTGTGGTATGAATACTCTTTGTAGCCACATTTGTTCCTGCACTGCTTCCAATGTATAACAAGTCCCCAGAGTTAATTCTGTCCCTTATAAGCTTCACTAAATTGTTTGCGTACAGATGGCTAAGGAGCACAAAAGTGTTACCGCCTCCTACAAAAATAGCCTTTGCTGATTTCACTGCACTTGCCGGCTCAGGATATGTATGAAGACCAGTTACTGAAATGCCCCATTGGCTAATGACTTCTTTTATTTTGGCAGTATAGCCGTCAAAATCGTTTTGAGCATATGGCACAAATACAAGTTCGTTGACATCGTTTCTGTGAAATATTTTGAATTTGTCAAAAGTTATTGTTGCTTATATTTCCGTTCTAATTATTGTATTTAGTACTTACTTTTTAAAGAATGCAAGTATTTCTTCCTTTGCGAATTCCAGCATGGAATAACCGTGACAATTTGAGGAAGATAGCAACAACGCTTGCTTATGTCGATTGGTTTGCATTTTTTTAGTCAAGTTTATATTGGTTATAGTAAGACTACGTGTCAAATATCGTGTTGGCAAATTAGTCAATAACTTAAAGAAATACCGCATTAAATCGTATTGATATACCCACACCCCTTCTATCTACACTTAAATAATTGCTTTTGATAAGAAATATCGTTCATTATCAGTAATATATTACTATACTTCGATATACTTCTGTATCCATGAATACAGTCATACAACTATATGACGTTGACAGTTCTGACGGTGACAAGTTAATTTTTTTATTGTTATGGCACTACGTATTTTGCGCAATACAGATTTTGAAATGTTCCCCAAACAGGGTACCAGCGTGGGGATTATCGATTATGCACAAAATACCGCTATGGGATTGCACAACGTCTATCATTATAGGGAGCCTATGTTCAGTAGTGGATTGAGAGATGCTGATGATCTTTGAATCTTCTATGCTATAACATTGTCTAACAATAATAATCGACCCATTTGTCATTCCACTGTTGGAATATGGGTCTCCTCTCATATTGAGAGGGTTAAGGGCA
>DWME01003934.1:0-17207 GCA_018244795.1 Parelbella ahira ahira
CAGTTACGTTTAAGTCCCATGGAATAGGTGGTGAGCCTATTGCCATACACCGGGCACTGATCCAGACTCCGAGTCACATCTAGAAATTCTAAATTAGATAAATCAAATAGCACTCGTCCCGGGATTTGAAACCAGGACCTCCCGATCAGCAGTCGCGCTTGCAACCACTCGACCAACGAGAAAATCAATTTGTGATTAAATCTACCCAAAAACTTGTTTTACTGTCACATCAATCATGATGATAGTCATAAGTGGAATGTATTTATACACCCAGATTTAATATATTAACTTGACATTATTCGACAGCTAAACGAAAATCAACGATTATTCAGAGTCACGCACGCACCACTCATAAATACCTATTTTATGTGTCATTCGGCTTCTTTCAGTAAATATTTTCTAATGGAACTATGTGACTGCCCTATTTAAAATCAATGAACTTGTGGAACTCGCTGTAAGAGTCGATTGATAGTACTAATACAACTGTATTCATTTTCTTGTATAGAAATTAACTGTATAAGGGTGCAACAGGCACACGGAGGACAGAGAGAGACAGATGACGATGACGATGATGGCAGAAATGTGCTTAAAAATTATGTAATTGTGTTAAACCTTTAATAAAATATGATTCTCATTGCACACTCGTGTGTATAGTACCAAGATGTGGAGTTCAGCAACTTGATCAACGGTTATTATCTCAACAATTGCGCCCTATTGTTAGTGTAACTACGTACATACATGATCGAATTGCAGATGTATTGTGTAGGTACAAAAGGTCAGTTCACGCTATTGTCGTCAGTTTAATTGAGATAGTTATCACGCAGGTGATAATTACTAACGTCAGCCAAATTGAGAAGGATAGTATAGTGTTGATACATACTAAATTTGATAGCTCGGTTTTTACTTATATTTAGTATTATATTATAATAAAATATGTATTAGTCTTACTTCATGTAATTGATTATAACAATTTTCTTTTTGGGAGTTCAAAACGTATATTTTATTTTCACGCCATTTATATTCCATATTCAAACCGAAAATTACTATTAACATATCATGCATCGACAACTCTCCAGAAAACAATTTTAATACAAAATAACCTAAAATTATAATATCTCAGACGATATCTCATTTTTTTTACTTTAATAATTTTGAAATATTAGTAAAGGAGCCTTACAATTCCCAAAAAAAACAGACCTCTCTTTATAATTCAGCATTAATCAAATATTCAGATATAACCAATGAACATGTTACATAATAAATATACATATTCTATTGGGCATAATTTTACAATGCTCTCTGCCTACCCGTAAAGGACATGGTGTAACGGTATAATAAATACAATATCACAAATTCAGATTCACCGTATTTATTTAATGAGCCTAATTTCACTGCCTGTTTCTAGAAACATCTTTCAAAGATCTAGTTAATAAAACCATTCCCGTCCTTTTCACGGGTACGGGATTATCGCGAACTTTGCTAACAGCTTTTTTCCCCGCGAGCGCCATTAATTGACAGCTCGTTTTCAGTACATTTCGTATAATCGTGAGGCTTTTTACACCACACCAAATAATATAGCTGCTATATTATACTAATAATTACGTATAACACTTATATTTAATTTGTTCTATTAATAATACTTGTCGTAATAATCATATTTTTTGCTCTTTTTATAATAGGACTATAACGTATTTATCGGTGGTCATATTTCAGTTACAAATGATAGATACAATGATCAGTCGGGTCGTAGTTTGTAGATTTGATTCTCACGCAGGATAAAGATTTTAGTGCTCATCTGGAGTATTTTTATGCCTGGAGTGCAAAAATATCCAGATGCATGTATTTTTGACCGATTTCAGTTGTAAAAAGCTATTTTGCGCTCCATTCAATAAGCAAGAAAACCTGGAATCAATGGTTTGTATCATTTGATACCTAATCCACTATTTGCACACACGTAACACCTACTCCCTCCGCACTGTGATGTTATTTTTTTATTACAATTTTTTATTTCTATGAACATAGTCTTTTTAAAGATGCAATTAGAGTAATATATACTCCTCAAACGATTTTGTAATCCTTACCCACCTGTAAGTTTGTTTTTATTTATTATAAGCTTCTGAATATTAGATTGCCTGGAAGAGATCGCTCTAGTAGCGACAACGCCGCTAATTGTTCCCAGCATATTATCTTCTATTGGACATATTGTGTTATATTTACATGTGATGTACGATAAAGTGTTTTTGTATCTTTTTGAATTGTAAGTGAAAATATAATTTATTTTGTTTCCCAATAAATACACTAGAACGTAGTAAAGACGCTCTTTAAACTAGAGGTCCAGAAGAAAGAGCTATTTAATTAAACGCATCGTGTCCTGAGCGTGGCGGCCCGGATTATCCCGAGCTACAGATTTTTTGTTGACAGAGTGTGTCTTCTCAAACTCTATTAATTGACAGTTTTAACAACATAGTACTTTAATATAGTTTAATGTACATGTTCTTTGTTCACTATACTTTAAAATAAAAATCCTAGTTACGCCAAAAGATACAGGAGCCAATGCAAAAGGTCAAGAAGAAAAATCAGGTTTAATTATACGATTCATGTTCTGGTCTCGGCTGCGAGGATTATCTCGAGCTAAGGATTCTTCGCTAACAGCTTTTTCGCCGACATTACGAGTACTGTGAAATGTCTCAACACTTCTGGTGAATTGTCAAAATCTTAGAATACTACAAATTACGCTAATGTAACACTACAAGCTATATAACTACATATGTACATACATAACATCTATGTTATGACTGTAGTAATAGAACGCCTAGAATTTTCCCTCCGGCTTTTTTCTCTGTCTAACGCAAATATTTGATGTAAAAACCCGTTGAAAGCAATCACACATGCCGTTTCATTTTCATTGTATGTGTATATTTGAACTCATATCATCACGGAAATTTCTTTACAAGGTAGGTAGAGACACCGAGTGTCAAATATCTTACGTTATTTCTACGCTTACAGAGTTGACGTGCTTCTTGTATAATGAAACATTTAATAGTTGACTATTTGCTTTATACGATATAAAGCGTAAGTTAAATTTAATGATTAAGTACATTAAATGCAATTAAATACAGAGACAATCATGATAGCATTACGATGAATAATAGTATGATGAAAACTGAATTATTCATTATTCAAAACTTCAATACAACACTGAGTGGATATGGCGATATTTTATAGCATGGAAATCGGCAGTTATCATTGTGGATGTCCACCTTTATTACGATATAATATTAATATGCATTTATTTGCTATTTTAATTTAAGTATTAAGTTTATTTACATTGACTGTTTTATTCCTCAGGTGGTTAGTGAACCAGACTACAAAACGGAGTTCATGGATTCGATTCCCACCCGAAACACATATTGGTGTAATGAACGCTATTAGTTGCTCTGTATCCGTATAATGTGTATTTCAATGTAAATATGTAGTTTACCAGCCATCTACTCACTATAGCCCAGTTTCTATTTATTTTAGAATCAAATGGTTTTCTTATTTTATTTATATATATTTTAGGCGCCAACAGATATGCTATATAAAGCAACATCAAATTCTATCAACTCATGGATAAACGACTGTTGCTAGAAAGGTTTATTAGCTTTTTCACGCTTCGAAGAGCGACTTAAATAGCAACGATATTGCTATTTCTGGTTCTCAGTCGTTTTAAGTCCGGAGACAAAGATTTTAAAATTGAGTAAGGTATTTTAAAACTCAATTAACATTAAGTGGATTAGATATAATTACATAAAAATCTACATAGTCAAATTTACATATTGACAAGTTGACAAATTGACAAGTTTCTACTATGACTACAGAAGTACTCCGACTACAATTACTAAACCACGCTTATTCAGTTCGAATTAAAGGAAAAATGGTTTAGTGACTACCCGTTGGTCCCAAGTTTTTTAATTGCTTTTCAACAAAGTCTGATAATTGTCACCTAACAAAGGCAACCAAGACTGTTTAACTTTTTTGATTGATTTGATTGACTTTACGTTTAATGAGAAATACGATTTAGGTTAACTTAAGATGACTATTTTTAAATATTCTTGCCTCTATCCTAATACCATTTCGAACTGAGAACAAATAGATTAGAGAACAAATAGATTGAAACTTTCTGAGAGCTACACAATGCATACATCCGAGTATTTAATTTATATATCACCGTTTAAATGACTAACTATCATAAGATTCTAAGCTGAGATAAATGTTAGGTAACATCAATGTAACATCACGCTTGTAATCCCCGAAGGGGAAGGCAGAGGAGTGTACTACACTCCCACGTTTCACCAGTTACGTTTAAGTCCCATGGTATTTTCGGTGAGCCTAATGTTATGTAGTTTATTTATTGATTAAAAAATAATTTTGTATCGACAAAATCAATTTGGTTTTAGACTATAAAAAGAAACTGGTTGAGGACAGTCGAAGACGAGCTCACTATCGCGCATTTCGAGAGGACTATGTCTGGTAGTGGACTTAATTCAGCTGATGTTAAACGATTAATGATTCATCTGATCATCATAAATGTAATCTGCGTTTATATACCAATATAAAATCTGGTAGCCGGCAGTATACGAGCATTTGTCAGTAACACTACCTAATGTGCGTTACACGAACACTACAGAGATATTTGATTAGGGATGGGGATTACGGGTGTTATTTTTGTATTGTTTATTCTTAACATATATCATAAGGCGCGTATGTACCTGCGCTGGATGCTCACCCCCACTTAGCCAGCGTAGCGGGTTGTGGCCTTTACCCTTAGGGCCTCAACCCTTAATCTCTCTCCCTCTGAACGAAGACCCGAGTCCAACACTGAAATATTTTCTCGTATAAAAGGGTCGATGATTATGTAGGTACGTTCTCATACATGTGTAATTATTATATATGAGTATGTGTCGTTGCAGTGTATCCATTTTTTATTAAACCTTCAGAATTTCCGGATCACCTCTGACTGACAAATCTAAGACTCACTAACTATTTAAATAAAAAACACCCACATATACAACTTTCCTTCAAAATTGACCATACAATTGACGCACCATACAATTAGATACTCTGTCTCTATGAAAATATTACGAAAATCTTAGATAACATCATGGAAAACTATAAGTTTATAACTTTTCCATCACTGTTGTCTTTAAAAATTACATAACTTTATAAAAAAAAACGTACGCACCGGACCGGAAAGCTGATTTCTAAACCTATCACTACTTTAGACGTGATATAATTACATAATATGTCATTATTAAGACATTAACTACTTAAATATTATTATATTTAAGAAGTTTGCGAAAGAAAAAGAGTTGTTTGCCTTTGCAACGACACAAACCCATTCTATGTATAGTTGCTAACCGTGCAATGCATGCAATTATATTTCAAAAAAGTTTCTCAGGCCCGCAGTCGAAAACGGAACCCTGACAGTCGCAGAATCACTACCACTCCGCCAACCAAATACCGATACACCTGTCACCAAATGGAATTTCTAAATAGCTACCTTATGTCAATCATATTATACTCAGCCGTACGTGGTCCGAGATTTACTGGGTAGGCAGACAGCACCGAACGCTCAAGTGCCTCCATTTATGTTCGCTATTTATGCCTCTTCATAGTCGCACGCTGGTTTCGAACAATTCTATACATATGTTTAATAAATAGCCGATGTATTTATAATTACCGAACGGGGCAATTTATAAAAATAACCTACAATCCATTTGTTGTGTGCTATGTGCGGTAGAGAATAGCAATTTTTCGCCGAACCAACCTTGTATAAGAAACGAAAACTTTTTGCGATAGTCTAACCTTCATTACATAGATTACACAATACCTACTTTATACTTTCTTTAGTGGTGTGTGAAAGAAAATTTTATTTACTACGCCGTTGGAAGTGCACTTTGATATTAAGTTTATAGCCATCTGCAGTAAAGTTTTAATGGCAGCGGTACAGCCGCAGTAAGTTTGTAAATTCGTTCACGATTTTATGTAAAATACAACGCCGTTATTCAAATTTAATACATGAATTCGAATTTCAGTTTAAGGGCAAATTCCAAAATATAATTCTTAGTACATCTCAGTCGTCCGGAATTATTTGGAATAATTCGCATTAAGCTCACCACCTATTCCATGGGACTTAAACGTAACTGGTGAAACATAGGATTGTACTAGACTCCTCTGCCTGCCCGTTCGGGGATTTCAGGCATGATGTTACGTACTTTTTTTAATTCGTTTCATAAAAAACTTTTCTCGTTCCAGTGCACTGAATTGTCTGCATCTATTTTATTACTCTTCTGTTGGTCTCTTCTTTGTTCTCTTCTTCGTATGAGAGGGTTAAGGCCAAAGTAGAAATACTTTGCCACACTAACCGTATGAACATATTATGTACAAGACTTACAATCTTTGGTTTCTTTTCCAGTAATAAACATAAGGTAACAAAAGTTAAATAGTTCTTCAAATACTATTCAAAATAAAGTTACACGGAGATAGAACAACAGACTGAAAGTGAAATAGAATGTGAATAAAGTAAACTGTTAGCTTCCTAAGTAAGGTTTACTTTCTGTTGATATGAAAAGTAAAATTTTTAATTGCAGTTTGTTTAAAATCGATCGCAGATAACCCTTAACAAAGTAAGAAAACTATCAAAGTAAGCTCAAAAGCTGATAACGGGTCTTACCAAAATTCTACTGGAAAGCGAATATACAAAATATAAAAGTATGTAGACATAAATAGTGTATTATATTTTTGTAACAGATTTAAATATAAATAAATAAATAAATCTTATTGAAAACATATTCTTTAACCATATTTTATAGTTTTAAAAATCAAGGACTGTGAAATAGGCACCAAAGTTAGCATTCTTCAAAGGTGTACCAGAAT
The DNA here is from genome assembly GCA_018244795.1 of Parelbella ahira ahira. Taxonomy (NCBI): domain Eukaryota; kingdom Metazoa; phylum Arthropoda; class Insecta; order Lepidoptera; family Hesperiidae; genus Parelbella; species Parelbella ahira. The sequence goes on from DWME01003934.1 coordinate 6,919, forward strand.
ATCACGATATCTAAATCCATAATAATCTCCCAAATTATTTTCGCTCTATTCATAATACGTTTAAACCGCAAGATCGTAATTACTTACCCTGTCTAATTCAGCATTTGACACGCACATGTGAGAAAAACGACTGCTACAATGTATATTTCCAACACTGAATTAGGAAAACATAATTAAACATGCCAAGAACTAAACTTTCTACGAGTTTCATTCAAAAGTTCACTATGAAATAGTTCGTGAACGTTGTGCGATCGTTTTGAATCGCGTGTTCGCGAGCAGCAGCACGGGCGGTCGACCGTCCCCCACGGCGGCTACCTATCGACTGACAGAACCACAACACGTTCCGAGCCTCTGCCAAGCTGCAGTGATAACCACGCATGCGTGTTGCAGCTAGATCCTCTCTCATAAGATCTTAAAACGTACCACTTTGTACAACAGTCGTTTAAACGATAATAACACTTATCGCCAAGGAATAAGCGCGTTAGTAGAGGATTTAGTAAAATGCGTACCTACAATTATTATATTTAAGAAAGTCCAACTGTTTAAAAGAAAGTTGGGAACACATGTCAACCGCCGGAGCTCTGTTTGAGTGTTGACCCTCGTTCTTAGTCAATTTAACACTTGATTGTAAGCACAGCCTCGTCTGCATCTTCCTCTTATAGTCTTATTAAGAAAAGTCATTTTTAATGTACATAAATTCTTTTTTAAAATTTTGTAACATTATTTTTCCGCTAGTTACCTACTCCTGATACAATTAACTAATGTTTATTTGAAAGTAAATATCCAATTGGTTAAATGATTAATATGAAAGTTCATACCACAATAATAATAATAATGTAAATAAAGTAACAATCGTTACTATGTTTTGTGTATGTTTATGCGTGTGTGCATATATGTGTTTTTGTGTCTATGCGAGTGCATGCGTTCGTACGTGAATACGTGGTTTCGTCCGTGCGTTACTGCGTGCGAGCGTGCTTGCGTACGTGGGTACGTGCGTGCGTGGATGTGTACGTGTCTCTCTGTGTGCGCCGGTTTTGGTGTAAGGCCTGCGAATGTGACTAATATGAATATAGAATAAAATCAAGTTAGAGAACATTGTATAGAATTGTCAACCAAGCTTTTACGATGTTTTCACAGCCTGTGATACTCAGTGATAAAATGTTGAAGCATATTTAAACTTGCGTATTAATGGTCTATAGTCGCTGGCAGTATTGAATCTAGATGGAGAATAATGAGGAAATTTTAATTTTGGAAACATGGTTTATTTACTAATAATCATTACATCTTACAGCGTACGGTATAAGTAGGTATATGAAACTTGGGATTAGTGTATACGTTAATGCAAGTTAATATTATTTCGTTGTTACATAGAATTAGATGGTCACTTAGATATAATTACTTGCGAAGGTGCAGGCAGAAGATGATACGAAATGGTACGATGACTTGTCAATAAATAATGTTCCTTGAAAGATTAAAAAAATTAATCTACCCTCAAACCTACACGTATTGCTTGCACCCAATAAATTGCGACGATCATTTAAAATTTCACCCTACACTAACCCAATAATGCCATAAGCACTCCCCATAGTATCTACACCCCATGAATCTTCACCCCACTTACCCCCTTGTGCTCAGTGGCTCCGATAAGATACGCGTTCTACTACAACATGAAAGATAACAAAGCTATAATAATATGAGTACTTGTCCATGAACTGACTTATACAATATGGCTTGGATACATTTTGTAGCCTTAATTAATGCAACTGACCAGCCTCTGTATGACAAGGAAAACATAAGCATTGAAAATTAAAGTATAAACTAACTAGAAATGAATATGGAAAAATATTAAATACATAAATAAAATAAGTTAAATATTATCTATATAAACCAAAGTATTCTATGTGAAACGAGATAAACAAAATGAAATAAAAAATTTACAGCTACCGCATATTGAAAAACGGGTCGTTTTTGAAATAAATGTTACTGGCACTTCTGCATCAAATAGTTCAAAACTAAATTTGCTGATGGCCGCAATGTTGTTTAGCTCCAAAATGTCTCCAGTGACACCGTAGACACTCCGCACCAGATGAACCACTGTTTAAAAGCAGATGACCGTATAACAGTAATATTTAATGTACTTGTAAATGTGCATGTAACCTGTACAGAGAGAGAATATATATTTAACTTACATGTAATCTTTATCGCTAACCTTCAAACAATTACTCAACTTTAGCTCCAGTCGGGGCCGATTTGCATTTTTTAATTGTATTAACTGCTAAACGACTTCCCTTCAAGATTTAAGAAGCGCTCTTGCGTTTAATTTCAGAGACCATAACTTCAGAATAGTAATAAAATATTCACAATTCAATTTGGTTTAGTATTCAGCACGTGTTCGATGTATTCGTCTATTGATTTATATTGTATTACAAAACAGATTTAGACTTAGTTGATCAATATATGAAAGGATATATTTAATTGAAAACCGTGTATAAACATTTCAAAATGTAATTTCTTATAAACACCTGTCATGAAACCGTTAACATTACGAGATATTATAAGCAAACTAAAACGTACTATTGAAATAATATATTTTTTGAACATTAAAATATGATAAGTTATTTAAAGACATCAAAATACGGTAGGTTCAAGAATTTATGCTTACACAATAGTCCCTTAAAAACGTGTCATCTTACTAATCTTGATAAGTATCAAAGGGAATTTGGAGGGATTTTAACCCTCATATAGCATACGCGTAGTTCTTAAAGGATTAAACTATAAATATTACCTTGGCACATCTACTTCATTACACTGTAAATAGAATTAATTTAACGTATGGAGCACGTAATACTCTGTGATTACATCGGTTAAAGTAAGTTACAGAACAGAGATACAGTTGTCAAACATGAACTCGGTCTAGATAAGTCAGAGTGCTAAACAAAGAACGAAACCAATTAGAATTTTTCATGTATTTACAAAAATAAATTGTGTACTTAAATTTCTCGAATAATTAATTATTATTTTTCAACATGAATCAAATCCCAAAAACGCGGAAACGTTCATTTCTATCGTACAATTTGCGAAGTTTTACTCCATTTTCATATACGAAGGCAACTGTTTTCTAATCATAAATGTTGTAGGTATGATACAACGGTGTGGTAAGCAGTAAAAATAAAAATAGCGCGCATTAAACCCCTTTAGCAGCGGCAAAGCAATCGACAATGCAAGCGTTGCAATAATTCCACGTGTGCAGTCGCGGATACGAGCCAGTTTTAAAGCAAACAAAGAATGATTGGGAGGGCAGCTCAAAAATGTCATTTGGAAAGGAAATACTCGGAGTCTCAAATTAAACGTGTATTAAGCGAAAACGGATAAAAGAAGGGCTTATCCATTGTGAGCGACGCACAATGGAATATCACAAATTATTGAGGGAATATGAATGGTTGGAATTCTTCCAATGGATGCTTTATTTCATCCGGTTTAATTTCCAATTATTAGGTCTCTACAGTCACCACTCGGACATATTTCATTTAAATATTGAAGTTTTAATATATTCGCTTTTAAAATAACATGTCCATGGCCTATTGGTTCAGATTTCAGCGTCTCACTCAAATGGTCGGCTGCTCAAATCCTGGCAAGTACGTCTGCGTTTATATTTACATGTGTTTTTTTATGTTTAAAATCACAACAAACTTCTTAGCTGTATCCATATCGCGCCAAAAAAGGTGATAAGTTCGAGTAAGTAACACCACAAAAACAACTTGCCACGTAAAGTTAACTCTAGGCTTTAAGTGAGCAAAAATTTACATGAGTGCATTTATTGTATAGCTAGCTAGCTGTACAGATTTATTTCAAACATTTACATGTTACTCGAAAAGTGGACTTCGACGTACTTCCTACAAATGAACAACTGGAATAATATGTTATGTATGTATATAAAGTTGTAAATGTATTAAAGAGATTTATACTTAGTTAAACGAATTATATGTAGAGTATTTATGTAAGAAAACGACATCGTATCTAATTTAAAAAATCTAAGTCTCCAGAATTTTAATGGCCCATTAAAATGAAAGTGGCTGTAAATAAAATACTCGCGTTTCTGCCACGCGGCTCCAGCGACGCCTAATTCTTTAATTATAATATGCAAATAGTTCAAATCAACGACAATCAATGGCGCCCCAGAGATCTTTATGGGGTGGCAATTCGATGGGCATCGGCCTCTTAAGACATTAACGGGAATCGTTTTGACGAGATTTGCGATTGTGAACTGTTGTCTTAAAATCTTTAAGAATTAAAATAGCTCCTAAAGAATGCAGAGCCTACGTTATGGTAACCCGACAGCTGTTCAATTACATAAAATATGTACGTATACATACATATACATAAATATTAGGTCCCTACATATGAAATTAGCATTTGATGAACTGGCCACTTTAACCTCTAATATTTAGGGTTTTGTTTTGGAATTCCAAATTCAAATGAATTTTAAATTTGGGCTCGTATATTTCTGTTTTGAATTTCGTAATTCATTTGTTTTTTCACCATTTAATTTTTCTTTGGCTTTGTTCTGTTCACAAGGTGGAAAACTTGAAATATCGCGTTATTTACGAATGCGAGTTCAAACGCGGTACCAACGCTGCAGAAACAGCTCGAAGGATTAATGACGTGTATGGGGAAGCTACTGCTGTAAAAGAAAGCACGGTACGCTTTTGGGTCCAACGTTTTTGTTTTGGAAACTTTGACCTTCAGAATCAACCCCGTGGTCGGCCGGAGATCCTTGTTGACAATAAAGAGTTAAAGGTGATCGTGGAAACGGATCCAACCGAAACAACATCAGAGCTTTCCAAAAATAAATTACTATTATATAAGTACATTATGGAAAACGGACAACCACTGATACCAAAATTTCTTTTTAGCTTCAGATAGTAAGTGACTGTTACCAAGATAAAGCGACTAAGCACGACAGGAACATTTGCCACAGTCGGTTACATAATTAAGAGATGGACACGCACAGTAAAACACATATTTCTGTGATAAGGTAGGTATGTGTCTGTACGTAGTGATTATCACATTAGCAACTTACATAAGATATGTATATAAACGCATTGAAAAGCCTAAAACATTATATGCCCATCTAACAATATGTCATATTTCATCTTCATAATAGTAATTAAGTATTTAACTTTCAACAATATAATTTGTGTACACAATTACAATTGAAACGATACTATTTAATTATCTGTCGCCTCAATTTAAAATAGCAATCAAATCAAGACTTAATAATGTCGAGGTGATATAATTTATTTCCACAATTAATTGGCCCGCATGGAACCTGTCTAACGCGCTAATTCCCGTTGCTCCCCGGGACGAATTTATTCACTTGTAACCAATCAAACAGAACTGTTCGTACTAGAGTGTTCTCGATCAAATAAGATTAAACTAATTTGCAGACTTTATAGAAAATACGGTACATTTCCATTTCAGTATTCCAAAATATGTATTATAAAGTTAGTTATAAAGAGATATTGTTATGATTATTGCTTGCGAATGTTGTTAGAGGCTAATAACTAGACAGACGAAGACTCAGCTGTCTTACTAACGTATGGGGAAGTCAGGAGTAAAAACGCTCTTACTAGGCATGCGTGCTCCATCTTAGAACTTCCATCACTTTCCATCAGGCGGGATCGCGGTCAAACGTTAGCCTATCATATTATGATAAAAAAACGTTTGAAACCGATGTGCATGTGTGAAGTGAGTGACGAATATAGATGAAGCACGTAAGATCATTAAAAATAAAGATATTTGAAATTCGGTGTTCTCTATCTACCCTGCAAAAAACTTGCATAATAATAATAATAAATATATTTATTACACATTATCGTCAAGCATTTTCTTTACATAAAATCCGATCTCCAATCACTCTTTCGTTTTTCATTAATCAATAACATGTAGACAAACGAATGTACATACTGAAACATCTGGCAATGACAATATTAGAAAGGATTTTACTTACTAATAGTACAAACAAACCTAATCTCCTCCACCCACGCGAGCAATCTAAACAATACAATATGGTTATACCGCAGCTTTGCAGACCGACGGAACAATGTTTGCCTTGTAAGAGGTCAGTCAACGTATAAACTGTTGATTTTAGCACACACACACACATACACGCACACGCACACACACGTGTGTTCATGGCACCAATATAATCAAAGCTATAAGAAAACAAGAAAGCCAAATTTAAATACGATTATCATCGCAATAAATCAACAACAGTTACAATATTAAATAGAATAGTGTTAAAATAATAAATAAAAAATAATGCAGACTTAAAAAGACTATTAAACGAATACAATAACAAAACTGATACAAAATGCAGAGAACAAAAAAGGGTTAGATGTAATTATTAAATAAATGCCTTCGAACAAACTCTTAAAGCCTTAAAACAATAACAAAACACAGGGACTAATGAAAATAGAGCGGAGTCAGGACTTTTATCTGGCAACGTACAGAACGTAACAATAACGAGCCGTTCGTGTCTTATCTGTGTTCATATTTAACCGGCACGGTTAATATTTAAACCGGATCGAGCAAATAAACCGAGCACCTCTTACGTAACAAACAATCATTACGGTACCGTACTCGTGCCCGATTCCGGGCAAATTGGTTCGGGGATCCACGAAACGGTGACTCCGGCTTGTGTCCGTACACAATTTACACGTTACGACACGTCTTTGAAAGTCATCTCCAAGATAGTTGTCACTACACAAAATTATACATAAAGAAAAAGAGTTCCTATGTATTTTAGGGATACCTGCCTCGTTGATCGAGTGGTTGCAAGGGCGACTGTCGATCGAGAGGTCCCGGGATCAAATCCCGGGTCGAGATCTGTGCCTGGAGAATAGCAATAGGCTTACCACCTATTCCATGGGACGTAAGCGTAACTGGTGAAACGGGGGGATGTACTACACGCCTCTGGTTACTCTTTCGGGGATTACAGACGTGTTGTTACGTTTTTACATTTTTAGGGTAACAGTTTCGGCAAGATTTTGTAATCATAACCGGTCTACCTTTTACGGTTTGTGAGTTCATAAACCAATAACCAATGTTCACCAATGGATTGAGTCAGGCATTTATTTAGTTTGACTACCCTTAACACTCATTTTTAATAAATTTGAAATGAAAAAGATCGTAGCCAGTAAACGACCCTACGCACACCTGATACAGGTTTCGCAACTGTCCCTTAATATTTTAAAGTTGGTTACATTTTGTGTGCCCGAATAAAGGCCGGCGAAGTGAGAATTGGAAAAAATGATGAGGGGTTTAATAAATTACGTGTAACCCGTCTCGGAAGTGTGGGAAACAATGCTTACATTACAAAAATACACGAATACTAAACAGAAACTCATAAATGTATATGGCATGCAGAAAAAATTAAGTATAAAAATTGAAATCATGTCATCATTTTCAACCCTTTTATCATCTCTTAGTTGGACAAGGGTCTCCTCTCATAATAAATAAGCCTAAGGCTACACTTAGCCACGCTGGCCAAGTGCAGGTTAGCAAACTTCATAGGCATTATATAACAGTATGGATAATATTCTTAGTTGTGTAAGCTTTCTTAGGATATTTTCCTTCACCGTTGCAGCAAGTGGTATTTGATATTAAAGCAGATAATTTTTTTAAAGAGGTGTATGCCCGTATTATTATAGGTTGTATGTTAAACAATTTAATATTATTTAACAAACGTTTTCTCAACAAACCTACCATCCATAACCTCCTGTTTTAAAAAGATCTATACTCACTTTTATAGAGCGGTTTAATATTCAAAAGGTATTTTAAAATTAACTCTTAGGTAAGCTTCACTGCACGTAAATTGAACGTTGTAACTAGTTTTTTCATTACAGTTGCTCACACGGGTGCATCACAAAGTATTAAAGGTACGTTTAGGAGAACATAAGCCAAACATCTTAGATACTTTAATAAATTTATACTTGTAACGAAACCTATACCTATAAATAGTACTTTACCTCGCATGGAAGATAAATGGATTTACGAGTAAGCTCAGGCTACAATTTCTTGATAATGATAAAAATACTTTTTATCAAAATGGATTTAATTATTAGTAATAATTGATGCGTATAGAAAATCATATTATCTATATAATTAAATTATCTATATAATTAATCTACCTTTGAAAGTACCTTTTTAATGTAATTGTGACTCATTCTTTTTCTACTAGATACTAAAAAGGTAAAATTTTCAAATATCATCTGTTTTCATACAGATGTGTTCATATGCTGCATATTGTTACTATATGGCGCGTCTGTTGTATAATAGCATACCGATCTATTTAAAATGTTTAAGCTCGGCACCTGCATAATATATCAATCAAGAAATGCATTGCAGATCCGTTTTTCGATATTTTGGTATTCATCCACAATTCCATTGTATACCCTTGTTGTCTTACTTCCATCTGCCACTCTTTCTACACGTCCGACACATCTTAACATGTAATAAAATCGATAACAGGCTACATAGGCAGCATTAAAAGGCTTAGCTGTAATTGACGTTAATTACGGAAGATTAACGTCCTATCTGTCTCTTCTCATTGTAATCTTTCCCCTTCGCCTCCACTTAGCATTGATCCTTCCACTAATCTGTTCTTAGCGGAGTTACGATAACCTAATGATACTCATATTTCACTTTGCCTTAATAATGAATCATTGGAAAAAACGTTAAAAATCACTTAGTAGACACCTGATATAGGGATTAAGAAAAAAAACCCTATATGTCTGGGTTAATCTTTCACACCGCCGCTTAACTGTATTGTACGTACACGCCTGCAAATGCGTAAAAACAACATGAATTTTAAAAGCACATTTTTTTATATTTCTGATTTCATTCCAGAAGAATTTCACTGCCTGTACTAAAAATATTTCTGCAAATAATACTCATTTACAGAAAATATTTTTTATGTAGAAAACGCTTGCGGGAGTAATTATTTCTCCAATGGACACCACGGAGGAAACGACAAGATTAGTTCTTTACAGCAAAGATTAAGTAGTTTCAAAGAAATTGAAGCCCTGTTACACGAGTTACACTGTAGCATCGTTTCATTTAGCTTAAAAAATTTCCTCACCTTTGTATTCTTTATTCACATCTTGTGCATCGCCCAAAAGTACAGTTAAACAAAAAGAATACATGAGAGGTTTTGGGATTTCAAAGGAGAAATTCCTTTCAGTAGGAATAGAAGGGATCCAAACACCTATTAACTGATGCTTTCATAATTAGTCTTCTACTCCATAGGTTTTTAAGTACATGTAGACCTATAAAGAAATTTTATGACTATAGTACATAGTTCTGACAGATCATTATCAGCTTGTATTAATGCATTTATTCTGTCTTGTGCATGATTGAACTTAATACTAATTACGTTTTATTGGAAAATCGAGTAAGTTAATCAAATATCTATATATTAATATGTGAAGCAAAAACTTTGCACCTCTTTTTACGATAATCGCGCGGACGGAGGAGTGTGAAATTTGGCACATCTATAGTTTATGTAGAGAAAGTATGCAGAATGCTAATATTTTTTAAAAATAATGCGTGAAAAATACATTAAATCATTAAAACAAACATTACGTACACTACTATGCATTTAATATACACACGCTTTTGTTTTACGTTAGTCTTTTGTTTTATTGAGAACAGATTAATATTGTTTGTCTCACTAAAATGTAGGTACGTGTTAAATTTATTTCAAAGGTATTTGTAATTATAGAAAATTTAAGTTCGGTGCTTCGGGCCTCAAGTATGCCATCTTCATTTTCTGGCAGCAAAAGAAGCATTGAAATAAGATAGCTATGAGCAAAGAAAGCCCCGTGTTTACACTTTACAAAACGGGGTGATGCGAAAAGGTTAACATAAACTGTGAATTTGTATAATGGTACTTAGATATACTTAAAGATTGAATAAAGCCCTTTATACATTCATAATGAGTTTCGTAGAAATTTCAGAGGTCCGCTATTAATTGTATGCAAATTTTGTATAGGCCAAAGTCCTACTTTGTTTATCAACGTCATCTACCCTTTTATCGTTCCGTTATTGGAGTCGGGTTTCCTCTCGAAACGAAAATATCCAATAATAGATCCAACTAATAGACTCAAGCGCCTCAAACAACATTGTGCTTAATTTAAGCTGTAAAAGTGTCTTCATTGTGTACCTTCATCGTTATAGCAAGTGTTTTATTTCTTTAAAAAATCCATTTTCTATAAAGCGATGAATAA
>DWME01003935.1:0-17206 GCA_018244795.1 Parelbella ahira ahira
AAAACAGCCTGAGGAAATCGACATTTGGGAAGCGTGGTAGACCATGGCGTTAACTCTTTCATTCCGAGAGAAGATTTGTGTCGAACTGAAACATAAAAGGGTTAAAAACATAAAAAGTTATTACGACGACCAATGTGTCGTATGTATGATCGATGTCGCTAAAATCTTTAGTCATATATAAGAGTGTGTATGGACCGTATAGGTCGCTTAACCTCAGTAAATCTACACGCCTCTGTTATTCGTATCATACAAATAAAACGGGATAACTCAGGTAATTTAATGACTTACATACCTACCCAAAGTGGTCCTGAATATTAATTAACTTTGCCATATTGGGCGTAAAATCAAATAAGAGTACAGTCACGGTCAGTGGTCTATCTACGATATGATATAAAATCGTCGTTTATCACATGCATGTACCAATGTATTTGCAGCAAACAATACTATTTTATATCACATTTGTATTATCGTGCTTTATTATGTGAAGTTAATTTGCGTTGCTTTGACTTTTTCAGTTGAACGTGTTAAATTATGGGCCGCTCGTCCATTTGCACGAATTAATTAAAAGTGCGTAATTTAATGGTTTTGTTAATATTCTGTACAACCTTTCACGAATTGTTTCATAGCTATATAATTAGTTACGTTTAAACAAAGCTTTGTGGTGTTTAACCAATTGTTATAACTATTTGTTAATTACGATATCATGACTTAATTGAAAGTTAAATGCATGTTATACAATTTTGATAATAATTATTTAATTTGGCCCTTTCGTCGATCGAGTGGAAGCCAGCGTGACTGCGGTTCGGGAGGTTTCTGGTTTTAAATCCCGAGTCGGGTACTAGGTATTTAATTTTTCTTACATAAATTTTGTAGTAGAAATTTCTGGTACTGACGGTGTCTGTATCTATTTCCGTTGTATGGCAATAGATTTACTACCGATTCTATTACCGGACCCATAACTTTATTGGTGAAACGTGGGAGTTTATTACACTTCCCTGCCTGCCTCTTCGGGGAGATGCAGGCATAATGTTACACAAATCCGACAAGAGAAGCATTTCCAACTTTAGTTTATACATAATTTTTCATTACAAAATATGAACATGGAGGACGGTGGCAGTAAAAGTATGCATAAAGTAGACACATTTAGTAAAACGATCATCTTCTCGGCCTGAAACCCAAGAGGTCCCGTGTTTGGTTCTCGGCCTGTCGTTGTGTTCATATTAACTTTGTAATTGCATGAGAGATTTAATTGTTATTGTTCTAGTATAATTTCTGATGATTCTGTCATAACACAAATATTTGTAGTACAATTCTAAGTAGAATGAATATAGAAAAATAATGCTATGACTCATTAATTTTACAAAATACCTATACATAGAGTAATATAAATAAACCGTTCATCATTAACTCGATGCGTACGTGAGTATGTCGGAGGTTTCTTAATAAGATAATACCATCGGAAACCACAAAACTAACCATTTATTATAAATAGTAACGTTAAACATGAACCGTGGGAATTCGTGGTAATAGTGACATAGTTTAGTGACGACAATATGATGTTATTAGGAATATTTTGTTTTGTAATATTATTCTAACATAACTTTGCGTCTGTATTACTTCGAAGTGGTAGGCAGATGAGTGTTGTACTGTCACGTCTCAGTTATGTTGTACTTTCCAGCTTGTAATAGGCGACGATCCTACTGCCATGTAGTGGAAAAAGACCAGAGTCCTGCACTAATGCTGGGAATTTCAAATTAGGAAACCTAATAGTAGATATTTGTCACAAACCGGACATCGAGCAAATTTAATAGGAAAGTCATATTTTTATATCAAAACCGATAGTTTTATGCATTCAAATGTAAGAAGTATATTGATTGTAACTATGTATAATATTATGTATTATGTTTCGTAATACGTGAGTATAGTACTAAAAATTTAATCCGGTGTGTAAGTTTTGCTACATCTATTGATACTGTAGTGAACACCAACCGTAGAGACGTGCATATGAAAAGAAATAATAAGAAAAAAACATATTGACACTGACCACAATAACCGAGATAATGAGACACATAAATGAAAAGGTAGTAACCAAACGGGAATTAGCGAAAAATCTTTGCATACCGGGACTTGCTGAACTGAGCAGCCGGCCTTCCCAAATGTGCCCAAATCAAATATGAACATTCGCAAACGAGAAAGACAAACATGGCCGCCGTATCACAATGGCTACCCGAACAATTCTTGACCCTTTTTACGGGCTAAGAACAACCAACAATGGACGGTTAGGGAGATTACATATTCTGATGCAAATATTTCTGTGCCCCGAGCGAGAATTAATTGAAAAGGTCTCGCATGACTTTGATTTATGGTAACGTATTTCTTGACGCGACTGTACATTGTAGCGAAGAATATTAATTAATAATTTCAAATATACGAATTTCTAGTTCATTGGACCCCTAAGTCTTGTCTGGTGTTTGAATGAAATGGAACAAAATTGAAATAATGTGCTTGAGAGGTATGAAATAAAATCCACATGTTCCACGTGTTCTAATATTTAACAGTACAACAGAGTTCATTAAAGGTCCGCAATAGAAACCAACCGTTAATATAATTTGAAAATTTAATCGAGTTCTTGGAAATTTAATTATAGTATGTATAATAAACATAGTAAGATAAGAGAAGCCACTCACCCATTTGAGTTCTTAATCTCTAATTTCACAAATAATTTGAGGTAGTTCAAGCTACTAATTAATTTTTTGATCGCACCCTCGCGTCATTCAGATTTTCTAATTTCCTAATACTATCAATATAAGCTAATATTTGTAATATGAAAAAGTTGGATACGACAAGCCGAGGACAGGGAGCGATGGCGCTCATTGGGGGAAGTCTACGTCTAACAGTGGACTGAGATAGGCTGATGTTGTTGTTGTATACTAAAATTGTAAGTATCCTTTTGTACGCTTTGAAAACCTAATGTGGAGAAAATAATATGATGAAGAATCTATTCGTTAAGATCATAATCATAAGAATTTTGCGTTTCAAAGTCTCGAACGATAAAATTACCGTCATATGTGTAGGACGCTTCTTACCCATACCCTAAGTAATGAGTTCTGAAATGTTGTTTTGCCATAGCAACTAACCGGAGCATAGAAACTGACGCTTAATATCTGGCATTCCTTATTCCCTTGTCCAAATTATTCCGATCTCCACTGTTTTAGCGTACCTCAAAGTTTCCCAACCATTTCCAACAGCTCAGAGCAGGGCGGTAGAGCAATTTACGCTGGTGGTAACATGCAGGGTACTCCTAGTTACGACCGACGATAAACTTGGCGTCTCGTGAAGAGTGAGAGCGTTTAAATTGTCGACGCTAGACAATGCTAACCCGACATTCTTCTTATTATCAGTACTGGCAGCAGTTCAAGCGTGGGATTGTTTGTAAATGTTTATATAAAAATTTAATTCATATGTTATTTTGACTTCTAAACTATTTTAATATACTGTGTGAAAACGTATACCTACATTAAATTATTGTATTTAAATTCTGATCAAGTGTCAAGATAAGGAGAAAATAAAGCAAAATACCTTTTGTGTTTGTTCCCTTCGTCATACATCTACAATTTTTCAAACTCTGTGATATATTTATCTACAGTAAATTTTTTAAGTACGGTACATCAATCTGCCAGGACGTACATATGTATATCTAATTTAACACGTGTAACAATAACTTTAGATAACACTTCCTCACACACATTATTTTACACTCGATAAACTTTTGGACGCCATCGTTTTGTTATTGTTCGACAACAAACGTAAATCCATCGTGTATACAAACAACATGCACCTTAATTATAAACTAGAAGTACCCACGTAATTATAATTGCTTTTATATAAAGCAATATGCGTTAATATTAACTATTTTACAACAACATAGCCATGTCTATCACGTGAACAATATCACTAAGCGTTATATTTCTCTATTCATGTAAATCATCGATTATAAGCGTTTTGAATCGCTTTGTCATCTGACAAAAAATCGATCCGGTAGTAGAAAATATAGACCCGATAAACATATAACGACAAAAAGTATGTTAATGTTATTGTTATTCAGTAGCAATACTGTTCGCGTTTGCCGAAATAGCTTTTTCTGCCAACTCTACGGGTTAAACAAGTGTTTTAATCAACTGAATAAATGTTGCAATTAAATTAGTGATCATCGTGCACTCTACATGTTCTATACATTACACGGCAAACGGGAAGGGGGCTATCTTCAAATTGGGCGCCCTAGTGGGGGGATGAAATTAAACATTTCGGGGCGGTAACGGTTTACGTGTGTGACGTTCTTAACTCAGGTATTTAGCTATAGAGTGGCTAGATACATCTGTCTGTGCTCCAGCAAGGATAAGTGTAGACATAAGGTACCTTTCACAATGAATGTTTAATTGGTTATTTAAAACTGACAGCTACGTTTTTATAGTGGGTTGTTAGTGTGTAGCTCAGATCCAATTATTGTAGACGAGAAGGTATTTTAGTAAAATTGTGAAATATTACCTATCGCCTGTAATTAATAGTATTTTGAAGAAACCATTGGTTAGGTTCATTATATGTATTTAACAGCAGACATTTCCAGTATATCTCTACATCTAAAGACATTAATGTACCCGCTATATTTGCATGTACATTTCGCTCCGAGATGTTATTAGAAATTCAGATTTTAGGCTTTGTATGTGCTTGTATGTATATAGCGCTTAATTTTTACGATGCGAGATTATTATACACACACAGCTAGAGTTTATAGGTAGGCTTTATGAACGGTCTAATTTAATCTCCCGTCGTACAGACCATTAAAACAACGAGTACTACGTAACATCACGCCCTTATCTCTTCTAATTGGTAGGCAGAGGAGTTTATTACAGTCCAACATTTCTCCAGTTACGTTTACGTCCTATGACGGAATAGGGGAGTGAGCGTATTACGATAAACCGGGCATAAATCCATGCAACGAGCTATTATTGGGAACTGCAAGTTAGAAAAACGCAATCATAGATTACTAAGCAAAACAGGTAATAATAAAAATGTTATTTCATATAGGATATATTATATTAAACGCCTTTTACAAAAGCTGTCCTATATAGTGTATATTATTTTTAGAAGTACGTGCTTGAAGATAACTTTAATTAGTAAATAGCACAATACCTCTTCTTTACTGCTTGGAAATTTGATATTCTAACACAATATTCCCCGAAATCAAACATAAAATCGTCTCGTCGCGATTACAAATGGAAATGTAAGACACGGGAAACAGTAGGCTATAACGTTATTGATTCTCAAACTAAGTTCATATCCATTACTGGACTCGGGAAAATCCCACCAAATGAGATGGACCATCCATGTATCCCTTATCACGACATTTCACACAAAAATCGCTCTTATGTCACAGGCAATAAAGTGCCATTCCTACAACATGTAAGTTGCCCTATCTATACTTCGGTTATTTGGGTCCCAGAACAATTTTCTGGGTGGATGCATTTTGAATTTATAACTAGCAAATTGCTCGTACCAATTTCCAGTTAGAATATCTTGGCCTTAATTGGCCGGTGACCGGGGGATGTATAATTACGTGTCTCGTCACTGACTGTCAATTAGTAGCTTGTGTTTATTGGAATTTAAATGTTAAAATTTAACTAGAAATTAAATATCATTTCATAGCTTTTACAATTTATATGATTTTCTCAAAATTATATTGAGGGCTTCAAAGTCCGGATTTCAATTTTAGCCAACACAAATTCTAATCTCTTAAAAATAACCCCTCAAAAATAACCTCTTCACGTCTAACCTACAGCGAACCTATTCGAGTGATTGCAACCGCGACTGCTGATCAGAAGGTCCTGGGTTTGAAACCCGGGTCATTAAAATATTATTGAGATTTCTAACATGAAATTGCCAGTAGCACGGAATATGAATTGATGCCCGTCGTATGCCCAAAGTGACATAATCGGCGTGGGCAAGTGGATGTGTACTACACAGTCTTGTATAAAGCAGTCAACGATAAAAAAACCTGTGAATATTAAATGGGTATATAGTTTTGATATTACAGTTGAAAAATATATATTAGGTATACAACATATACATTTCATACTTACCATTGACCTTATAAAAACGTCCTGTGATTTGAAAATATAGGTGTCATAAAATATCTAAGTTACTTCTAGTCACATCAAGTAAGAACAGAAAAGCAGCAAAAACACAAAGAAGTTCTCGAAACAAGCACGCCCTTTGAACACTCATCAATAACTAATTTGTGCGTCATATCTCGATAAAAGGAACGACTGATTACGTAAATAGCACTATTCATAGTAAGTATAGATAAGAAGTAGTTAATCTTAAAAAAGCTTTTTTTTTTCAAAGACAGTGACATAAAAAGCAGCTATTCACATAGCTTATTAAAACGGCGACACCCAGCAAACCGTTCTTCAAACGGTCTAAAAGCCCTTCTCGGTTTACAACGCAAAAACTAATCCGGTGTAAAACAAAAAAGGGTTCGAAAAAGTGTAGTCACGGGCTTACGAGAATATAGACGTTGATAGTAGCATAGACCGAGAATAGTTTTATATGCACTCGTTCTTTACAAATTTTTGTACTGAACTATCGTAATTGAGTCTGACCATTTTACTTATTACCTGATTAGCTTACTCTTTGGTTGTAATAACAATTGATGAATATCAACACCTGTCAGTCAGTTATAATATCTTAGTTTTTTAATTATAATTTACGCGTTGATAACAATTTATGTTGACACATAATTTAATTGAAATAATTTAAATTAATAAAAAATTAAGGTCATTTTGATAATTACTTAGGACGTTGAAAACGAACATTTTTCGGTTCGAATACTAAAAACATTAAAAGCTGTTTATTATGGTAACTAGTGGATTAAATGAAACATTAGATAAAAATTTACACAGGGATAACTAAGTCTTATAAATAATAACACGTCTTGCGGTATACAAATGTATATCTACCCAAGGACGTTGCTGTTATAATAAACATAGGGTGCCACCAGATCGGACTTCGCAGCCTTCGAAATCACAAAGTTAAACCGTTGTTAAGCCTGTCACGCTAGAGACAATCTGAACGTGTTTTTCGACTCGCTAATTTACCTAACCTACTCGATAACCACGCGATTTGAAAATCTGTAACAGTAGTAAATAGAACTGAACCAATTAATGGAGCGTAGACAAAGTAAGCGTTTTTTTTTGTATATGACAGCGCATAGCAAAATAGTTTCCTAATTATAAATAAATGTAAAAGTAATAACTTTGAGGATTTATTTATGTTAATATGATATTTGAAGTATCTATTAGTGGGTGGTTGGTTGCGTAATTTATGATACTTTATTCATAATATTATGTAAATTCGGTCAATAAAATTTATGTAAGCAATCGTGTTTTTGGTTCACAGCATAGTAACGTGACACATTGTCAACAGCATTTTTATATCACGGAATGAACAGTAAGCAATCGATTATAGTTAATATCTTATAATAAAAGTGGTTAAACCTCATCGAAGCCAGTAAATAGTATTTCTGCCAATCTGGAGCAACATAGGTCTTGGTTTTCGTTGTTTCGAGAGTATTTCGAGATTGATGGAAGGACGTCAAACGCATTGCAGATCCAATGCTCCACCTCCAAGTTTATAATAAAACACTAACAAACTACGAATAAAATATGTAGCTACTTAATCTTAATTTACTAGTCACATGTGTTTAAAATTCCAATTGACAATCATTAGTCAATATCAGACTAAAAACTATTATTGTTATTACAACCCCATAAAAGAAAACTTATCGTAATCTGTACAAACCACAGATGGCTTTAAAATCACAAGTGTCCACACATGGGAGTGCAGTAGACCACCCCGATCTGGTGGCATCGCATTTTAAATGTTTTTTATCGATCCGCCGAAACACGTGTTCGCAGATAAATTTACTACCCATTATATAAGACGAGACGGATACGATACGGGCATTCTTTTATGGTATCTCACAGCGATTGTCTCCACATATAAATTTGTTCGTGTAAGGATATTCATGGCGAAGACGAAATTAAATGATGTCGAACCACAAGACTCGATGTTCGGTTTATTGATGCTGTATGTGATGCCTTAATAGATATCACTGACGATTGTCATAATATGCTAAGGATAACACTGCTTAATTGCCTAAAATTATGAAAAATATAATATGAACTAAACCTTTAAATATTTCTGCAAAATTACACCACCAAAGAAGTTTTTACTTGGGAAATCGTGTGAACTAAAGGGCACGTTTATATGACTGATCGACTTTTGAGTAGTCCTGATTTATAACTTCGAAGTCTGGTGTCGTGGGACAAGTGGCAATACACCGAACGTGACATCGGAATGATTTTTTGTCATAGAAGTAAGCTGAGACATTGGGTGCAACATTATGTAAAATGCTCAAAACACGTTTTTTTCGAGTGAACCTGAACTCGTTCGGAGAAAGCAACCACAAACTAGTAATGTATTGGTTTCATAATTATGTAAAGTAATAAATTAATTAGGTACGACGCCCACGTGTGCTTCGCTAACCAAGTGAAAATTTACAATAAGATGGCATCTTCTGTTAGATATGGAGTTTAAAGGTTGTTGCATTTCTAAATTTCATTTCATTCATTCATGATATTCGGTTGGTGTGCATTGATCGTGCACCATTCATATCGATAAGCCGTATTTAAATGCTTAAATCTAGTCTGCCAACATTTTATGATTAACACACCACTGAAAGACTGCCGAGGGCTTCTATCTGAGTCACTAATTTTGACGGCAATCATATGTATCCAGTGAGGAAAGAGGCCGAAAGTGAATGTTTGATACTTATTTAGAACATATAAGAACACTTACCTCAAAATAAGTATCTTGAGATGGGCCTGCTTTGGAATTTGATTTTTTTGTGCTTAATGGTTTAAGATGTATGGTGCATTCGGTGCTCTCTGACTATTACGCAAGCGATCTGGAGTAAAGACATACGAGTATATTAATGTATTTAATGGATTAAAGTAACTTCATTTAACTAAACATTAATTCTGCACAGAATTACATAATATGGGTCAAAAACTTATTAAACTAATAGCATTGGTTAGACACGAAATCACATCAACCTTCAGTTGTTCGCCGGTCGAAGGAAGTAACCAATGAAGCGCAATTGTGATCACACTCGTACATAATATGACGCAATCCGTCACTGCATCTATACTCATATTCATATAAATTCTTTCTTTTTCATTTTTTAATCCTCTTATTTCACCCAAGATAACCTATATATATTTAAATTTTTTTGAGAAAAGCTATGGATAACGATCGACAGAATTTTAGTAGCTATAGACTTATGTGGTTTTTTGTAACATCACGCCTGTAATCCCCAAAAGGGTAGGCAGAGAGTGTACGAGTAAGAGAACACTCCTACGTTTCACCTGTTACGTTTAAGTTTCGTGGAATAATTGTTGAGTCTATTGCCATACACTGCGCACAGACTAGACTCCGAGTTACTACTGGAAATTCTAAATTAGAAAAATTCAATAGTACCCGATCCGTGATTTGAATCCAGGACCTCCCGATCGGCAGTCGCGTACGCAACCACTCTTCCAACGAGGAAGTCGGGGCAGCAGTTGTTTTATTTGACAATTTTGTATGAATTAAGTATTTGTCTTGTTAACAAATTGAAAAAATTAACACTAACAGTCCAGTTTCTATAGTTGTTGGTTGTAAAAAAAGTAATATGTAAGTAACAAAAATATGTCTACCAAACCATTGTTTCAATTAAATAGAACAGTTAATGATTTAATATGACACCATTTAAAAGTAATGGCAATAAGAGATAAACGATAGGAGCAGAGTATTGTGATATAATAACAGTGACAGTGGGTGTACTATGATAGTCAATGGTAAAGTCGGTCGAGGAACACAATAATGAGTCAACTCGATATTAACATCTTATTACAGTTGTGTTCATTTTCAGAAATAAGCAAAAATCTGCTTGGATATTGATATTTATATGATATGCCACAAAACCATTTAACGATTTAATTATTAATAAGGTTCCAGTTAGTTATTAATAAGCTAAAGTTAGTTAAGTAAGTCCAAAGTTAGTTATTAATAAGAAACCAGTTACTGTTTATTAAAACCAATTGAAACAAAGTGTATTTAACGATTTAATAAACAATTCTTTCTAATGAGTTGTTGTGATCGTTATCCTAATGATTTTCGTTTTGGGAAATGACAGTCGACGCTCTCGTTGGGTAAACAAACATCATCCTGTCCCACCATATGTAGTAACAGAGTTGTTGTACATGCACTGTTAGTCTTACAGGAACATTCTCTATGTGGATATTAAAAGTTTGACATCCTGGTTGAGATTAATGTGGAGGAATCTTTCAGCTATATTACCAACAGTATTACCAACACAAAACGTAACAAAATTATGTTGTAATCATAGATAGCTGTGATTATAGAAACATGGTACTATACATACTACAATAGCCAAAGGTAGTAATGATCACCGATCTGCGTAATTAATTAGTGTGTGTGTCTTGTAATATTTATTATTGCTTTTATAATCAAACCAATCTTTTCTGAGATCAAAGCGACAACAAAATACGTCACCCGCACACAAAACTATTGCGTCATTCGGACATCTTACGTCTCGTCTAGTGATAAATCTTTCCTTGCCATCCAATTGTCCGCAAGTAGGTCGTTGGATTGTTGTTCGCCTATTTACTGTCGTATCTTTCCGCGTTTTAGTTTTTCCCGTTTCAATTTTCCCTTTGTGTACCTCATTGTATTATGATGTTTTGTTTGATGATTCTATTAGTGCCTGCTCGGACAGTGTGAGAATTTAACTGGAAATTTTTTATCAAGAGCGTTGATGTCATATTTTCTACATGCCTTGATCGTTATTAATGTAACTTACGGGTTGCGTGAACGACGATTTCTTATTCACAAGTCATTGCATTTTTCTGTCCATTCATTCTATAATTAGCTGTATATACGTTAATCAATAGATCTAGTTTAATTAATGAACCTTATACTAATAAACATATGTGATTTCTATTTACAGAATATACCTATTTGACGTTATATAAAAATTCCTAACGCGCATGTGGGTACCTCGAGCATTGGAACATCTATCAACTAAACAACCTGACAGGAATATTAATCCAATCAGAAATTTAACAAGCTGACATCGCTAGGACGGAGCGCAGAATGGGACTGACCGCTCCAAAACTATAATCCCTCAACAGGAGTGCGCAAAAGGAGGTATCTACAGTGGTGCAAAATACTAGAGACATGCCGGCACAGTCTACGCCAGTTTTCAGTTAAAAAGGATATGAATCGTTGGTAACATTTTGGTTTCAGTCTAAATCGAATTCGAATAATTTATTTTTCCAAGAATTCTTGATCTATATGTTTTGTCTGTTTCTTCCTGTGTCCGTAATGTACCTACATTCTTGTTACTCTCGTATCTTAGGGCATAAAAAATAAACTGTCTGGTAGGATTTGAAAATATTTTCTAGTTCATT
The DNA here is from genome assembly GCA_018244795.1 of Parelbella ahira ahira. NCBI lineage: Eukaryota > Metazoa > Arthropoda > Insecta > Lepidoptera > Hesperiidae > Parelbella > Parelbella ahira. Next base: position 11,592 of record DWME01003935.1, read on the forward strand.
TAGTGAAATCACGAAATTATTTTAAAATAACCCGCAAATAACTGTAAGTAATGTTCGTCAAACTATTATACTCTCCTGCATTAGACCACACAGCAACAAGTAATTCGAGGGTCCAGCGAGTGAACCCATTTCATTCGGTATTAGGCGTGATGGCTAGGATTTCATGGCTTGAAATTTTCTCGTTAAACATAATTGCAATTGCCAATTAGCATATGTCAGAGACATAATTAGGGCAGAATAATTGACTTCATATTTAATACGGTCTTTGTACCAATACATATTTGTTCACAATAACTCTTTATTATAACATCTTCATCACTGGTTTTATTCTTGTTATGATGGACATGGGTCTATTCTGAAAATGTAAAGAGGTAAGGCTATAAGTTTATCACGTGGGTCATGTGAAGGGTTGCCAGGCGTCCGGATAAAACCGGACACAGTCAAGATTGTTGCTTGTGTGTGCAGCTAAATTAGGTGTCAGGAGCGTAATTATTACCACCAATTAGTATTGCAATTATTGCAATTTATATAATGATGAATAATGAATGATTTGTTAATAAAAATCATTAATTTATTTAATGTTATTGTTGATTCATTTGAATTAAAGAATTTATGGTAAATGATAAAAAAGCCTATTAAATGTGTCCAACCTTTTTTCTAATGTGGTTGGTCTTTTAACGTGATTGGTCTGTCAAGCTTTTCGATGTTACGAACTCGCAACATTAGCCACGTGCGTATTGGTAGATTTCACACGATTTAGTGAAGATTATAGACAACATTAAGGCATGCTGGTTCCCGCACGATGTTGACCTTCAGAGTTGCAGTAGGTGATAAAACGTAGGTATATAAATTATTTTTGTAAAGAAAGAGGAGGTACACGCCAGAATCTGAACCCAGGACCCCAGTAATTGCTGGCTGAATTCTAATTCTCTAGGATATACCAATTTATTTTTACATCTCTTTGCATAAATGAAGTAGGTTACTTAAAAAAAAATACAATATTACATATCTTGATTACTTACAACATAAAAATATATGTGTTTTTTCTGAAGCCTTACTACATTTAGACGTAATTTTAATCTTCTCGAAATTATCGATTCAGACAAATCGAATTGATAATTTTTGATAAAATTTGCATGATACCTAACTTTTCTTATCACTCTTAAAATTTGGGTCTGTTTCGTAATACCAGAAATGTAATACAGATTGTACGTGAGATATGAGCGTGAGATAACTAAATTATGGTTGAAATTTAAGCTAACAACCTTATTGACCGCATTTACTTTGACTTCTCATAAAGTTTATTTCAAAGAGTAGGTAATGTTATGTACTCTTACAATTCGTATGTTTTGTATTGTAATTATTACAATATACCAACGACCATATCCCCTAACATGTGTTTATATTCTTGTTCTGATAAATAATAGATTCATATGTTCTCTTAAGTTTCCTTATTTCCTATAATTTATAAATGAGTACTCAACATTAGTCATTTTGTCCGTGAAAAAATTTATAGATATAATTCTCGTACAAGCGTTTTGATCTTATTTTACGGTTTAGGGGTCCATTTTAGCAAAGTATTTTAATTAATTTATGGTGCTTTCTAAAACTTTAGCTATGTCCATAAGAGATTTCAATAAAGTAGAATTAGCAGTTTTAGTATATTAAAATGATTTGTATAATTATCTACTGCCCTAGAGATATACTAAGTTCGTAAAGTTGCAATATCTAATAACAAATTACCTACTTTCTAGCTACTTCAAGATAAAGTTTACGACACATAAAACTTAGTGAAGCACATATAATTTAGGACATCAACGTGGCGTAAAGGCTCAAACAACATAATGTAACATGTTTCTCATATGAAATCATAATATATAGGTTAGCCGAAGGTTGTAAAGATCCGAAATAACCCTTCAAATATGTCGCTACGCGGGATCTTAATTAAACTTTGCTCACATTCGCAGATTCAATTAGGGTCTAATATTGACATTAGACTTAACGGGACCCGCCGCAACTGAGATCAACACCTAACATTAGCATAGTTGATTAAAAGGCCTTCCTGGCGTGGCTGTTAACTCGTAAACGTCAGGCGTACAACATATCATAAATCATCTTAAGATCACGGTTCGGTAACAAACAGTTTGCAATTGCGGTCCATGTATATTCCCTTGGGGTATCCAAAGCGAATTCGACTCTAGGTGTTTGTAATACAATCTGTTTTCAATTGATTCTTCGTGTGTTTTACGATCAATTGAGTTAGAAACGAAAGTGCAAGGCTAGCGGAAAGCCAGCAAGTACTGAATCAGCAGCAACAAGGTAGCCCAATACTCCGAAAGCGGCTAAAGTGCGAAACTGTCGGATTGAGCCTCAGAGAATGATTTATAGTTCAATTACAGACGGTACGTCGACCATTTCCGATATACTTAATTAATAAGTAATTGGCAGTGTATAAGTACTTTTTGTGATCTCTGGGTGTAATTATTAAGCTTTTGGGAACAATATACTTAGAATCTTATGTCGTCATTTATTGGTCGCAATATAGGTATTATTCTTTTTGTACGCTAAATGTGACCAACAGATGATTTTATGTATATAGGTACGTATGGTTAGGCATTTTGCAGTTGGCATATAGGGGCTTTTGGTATTAATATTCTCTGTCAGCAAAAACACCAAGATACGAACATAATTATTTACAAGCGGCACAATTCGTTAAGGAATTCATTAATGACATTCTAATTGAATGAGTTGTCGTCGGCTTGAATTTTAATCGAATCGCGACTAATAATTAAAATGGAATCGATGCTCTGAAGTATAAATAATTTACTGCGAAAATCGAGTTCACAATCTCATTCTGTTAAAAGGTAGCGAAGTAATTGGAGGAAAATAGTGTTCGAAGAGATTCGACCGGGGTCGGCTAACATACATTCTCTAACTTGTACTTGTCCAAGACAGTTGTGGAACATGGAACAAGGGTCTTAACATTCCGAGGATACGATAAAATTAATTGTCAGATATCTCTCCGTGGCCGATATTTTTTGGAAGATACATACTTTCTTAGCTGGTTCACCCACGCCTTCAAGCGCAACAACATCTAATAACTAAATGCTTCCTTATTTCTTTTATTGTCTTAACAGGATTTAACTTGATAACTTAACGATGTCTTATGTCTTAACAGTGTACTATTTAGTTATTTAATCGTATGAATTGTTGATGAAATATTTTGACCTGTCTGTATTATGAATTTACGGATGAACGAATTGTCATTACCACCTTTACTTTGGAGCCGTTTTGTATGGATTCAATAATAATATTCCATTGTCACTGTTTTCTTTTCTTATTTGATAATGTGGAATGAACGACTTTACGACGGAATGAACAGAATATCGAAATGGGTCTCGGGAGATAAGAAACTAATAAAAAACATGTCCAACAAAAACAGATTGTTCTCACAGGATAAAAGTAAGTATGATGTGTTTCGAAATGAATAGATTGTAAACGTTCAAATAAGGTACATACATATGTGTAGCTTTATAAGAATGTGCATAAAATTTTATTGCGAAATCTTTTTCACAATATTAAATGAAAGTTTTATTTCTTTATCGCCAGTCTTTTTATAATTTTGACTGGCTTGTTGGTCGTTTGGTTGCAAGTGCTACTGCCGATCATGAGGTTCTGGGTTCAAATTCCGGATCGGCTTCTATTAGATTTGTTAATTTAGAATTATTATCAGTGACTCGGTGTCGGGATGAGTGCCCGGCGTATAGCAATATGCTCATCACCTATTCATGAGTTGTAAACGTGACTGGTGAAATGTAGGAGTGCACTACACTGCTCTGCCTACCTCTTCATTGATTACAGGCGTGATACTACGTTTGTTTTTATTTTGAGTAGGTATCTCATCATTATCATCATCATCAGGCTGCTCCCGTCCACAGCTGGACATAGGCCTCTCCAATGGCACGCCACTGAGCACGATCTTCACCTTTTCGCATGCAACCACTGCCACCCACTTTACGTATATCAGTTCTGCACCTAATTTCAGGGCATCTTGCCCTACGTTTGCTAAGTCGTGATCTCCACTCCAGAACACGTCTGCTCCAGCGGCGATCGTAGTATTTGGATACATACAGTGAAATATTCAAAGTTTTAAATAGCATGATGATATTTCAAGGACAATTGAACTTTTTTGTATCTTGCAGAAGTACTATTTAGTAATCATCATCGTTTCATCTAATCATAATTAGTATTAACCATGAGGTAGAGATTAAAATATATATTTCTAAGTGCTAATAATATCATTTAAAAACAGAAGTAAATAGAAGACAAGGTAGCTACGAGCGCATTACGACTATATCTCAAAGGTAGCTTTCGTTATCATTGTCTGACACATCGAATGCTGGCTGTGGGACAGTTTCCGAGGTGACATTTGTATTCTATGACGAAGAAATATTTTTAAATAGACTTAACGAAGAACTAAGAGTTAAAATACGTGCAGGTTTTACAAAAATAAAATTAGTATGCAACGCTTTTTACAAAAAGTACACATATAGTACATCTAACGACAGCAGTATAATTATGATGTTACTGTCAATGCAAGTAAACAGTCACTATATTCGATGAGTTACAAATACTTTGAGGACTAAAATGAAAAAAAAATTATATTTCAGATGATTTAAAATGATAAGAGCCATAGAGGAAAGTTTCATAATTTTTATGATACAGTAATAAAAGAAAATTTAAACAATAGAAGAACTAGTACTATATTGCACTTGGAAACATCCCTTTAAACCACGTTCCAATATTACAATGAACATAATATGTATCATAAGTACTGGTGCTCCTTGATATTGAAATATTGGAAATGTTATACGCGCCTTGTGAAAAATAGCTTATACATATTTAAGTAACATGATTGAGAATCTATAAAATATCATACAACTTCCAATCATGATTATTATTTTGTTGGCAACTAAGTACCTGCTCTAACGGCTCTGATCGGAACGAACGGCTGAACGACTCTGAATGAAAGTGGGAACTGAATGACAAGATATGTTGTTAGCTATTATATCTTACCATTTCCTTTAACGTGTCAAGGAAACTCCTTGCCAACTGAAACCAGTGCCTGTTAGGAATTTATACTCTTCACCAATGCATCCACCCAGTGATGTACTGAATCATGCATTAACACCGGACGATGGATTCCAGCTCTCTCCGTTGAAAATTTAATTCGATTGTCTCGTGCGATGCTCATCTTATATTCAAACTGGATGTGTTTAACCTTATTCCTTATATTCTAAAACGATTTACAAATTTAAATCGTAAATGATCGAATGTACGTTGCTTAACTTTATTTATGAGTCTTAAGTCATAATAAAGGAATCGTTTTATGTTAAAATTTTCAAATTTTTAAAATAGCAGCAATATATTTTTTTGTCTTGTTTTAAAATGATTTAAAACTATAATATCATAGTATTTATAAATCATAGATATATACCTGCCATAGTAGTTATAAATATATAGGCATCTATAATACATAGCTATACATTTACATAATTTAATAACAAACATACATTTAAGATATTCATTTACATAAATAGGTATTTATAAATAAT
>DWME01003936.1:0-17204 GCA_018244795.1 Parelbella ahira ahira
AATGCCATACACCGGGCACAATTCCAGACTCCGAGTCACTACTAGAAATTCTAAATTAGAAAAATCCAATACCGCCCGACTCGAGATTTGAACCCAGGACCTCCCGATCGGCAGTCGTGCTTGGAACCGCTCTACCAACGAGGCAGTCAATGTTTTAAATACTTTTTCGAAATGTATTTAATATTTTATTTGAAATATTTTATATAAATATTTATTATTTGTAAAATACAAAGTAGGTTTTTTACATTATTTAATTAATTTTTTCACCCCGATTCGAGTTCAGATGTCTCCAGTTCTATTATTTTTCACTTTTTTTATGAGTTCCTGCTTTTGTGAGTAAAACTATTGTTGGGAACCCTTTATCGATGCATCTAATTCGTATTTTTTTTAAAATCAAAAATCATCTCGGTCATCCCGGGTACTTGTTTATATAAACAGAACGATTGGGTGTAGCGCCTCTCGGCCGGGCGGCCGGCGAGCGGAGCCGTTATGAAGACAAATGTTCTTTTATAAGGTTTTAATTATCTTAGAAAATAAAGGTTTTAAAATGAAACAAACGTATTGCGTTGCTCTGCACAATAAGAGTTATTTCAATATAATTTGCTGACTAACTGAATTAGTGTCCGAGTATTACATGATCACCTAAACGTCGCCTGCCGAACGAATAAACCGTACTGAGCGTTATTCTACTTGTCGTTTCCTTCAGAAGTTCTATTCTCAATTTTGCTTATTCAATACGTAATCTAAACGAGCAAATATCTTACATTGCGAGAGACAACTAAATGTTTACAGATCGTGCTGAATATAATTTACAGATAATCATTATCAAGCGTGGCTACATTCAAAACTAAAGAACTACACATATATTTTCTGTACATACATATATAACATTATGTATGTCTAAGTACGAGAATGAAAATATGAGTTTAATATCAATCTCATGCTCTATTCTTCCAGCTCCACTGTTGGGCAAGTAAAAGTGTATTCGATAGTCACAATTCAAATAACGGTTCGATACCAATCAGTCGGTCTCGAGCCCCTCTCGTCGACGGAGACTCGTTCAGTTACACCAGTCTTCGACCGAACGAAGCCCACAATTGTCAGCTATCAGGCAGTCTTTTAGAGAAGTTGTCCTATCATGGTATAGCTTCCAGCTCATTTCCAACGTCAATCAGCCTCGCTAAAGATGAGTAGTGTTTCGCTGTTTTCAGTGTCGCCGACGGTGACTCACACCCAGCACTTCCTCCCGTAGGAATCCCGACAACGGATGGGGAGTGACGCTTCGCGAACAATCTGTCAATTTGAGGAACGTAACGAGGCACGCGGCCGCCGCCGCCAAATGCGTCCGGCCGTTGGGTTGTGTCAGTCGCCACCGGTCGCTGCTGTTGTACATCTGGCGGTAAAGTCACGCACGTCGGGCCGGTGCCTCGTGCCTCGTGCATCGTTACAGACAACATGGTACGTTTGTAAGTTTGCGTCCATACCAAGAGCAGTAGCTTGCAGTAACGTCTAAAATGGTATTGTATACAAATAAGAGTTTCAATAATGTCATTTGTGGGAATCTGGAATATGAACTATGCCGAAACTTGTTGTTAGTGCAGCGGCTCTCTCCGTTGTGTACAACACTATTACTATGTGATCACACTAGAACCTTTACCATTACTATATAAGCACATCATATTTTTTGGTAGTGTGTATAACTCTAAATCGCGGAACAGAGCACGACGCTCCGCGCGCATCGCCGACCTCACGATGCGACCCGGCGATTGTCGACTTGGCAACAGCGTACCTTCACAGTCACAGAGGCACGCTCCCGAGAGTTTTTTGAGCCGTTAAACGAGAACGTGGTTTCTGTTTTTTTTTTTTCGGTCACGCTTAAAGCCCGCCGGTGCAGAGGTCTCTCCGAGTTGTTATTGTAAATTTTTTTGTCCGGAAGTCATGATGTATTATAGAAAAAAAATACACATGATGCGAATATAACTGCCCTCAGGCGATTTCGATTTTAATCACTTTTTGTACATTTTCACGGACGTTTTGTTGTCACTTGAAGCTGTTGTTTGTCTAGACCAGTGTTTCCCAATTTTTTTTGCGCCTTGCCCCACCTAAACATCTCTAAAATTTTTATGCCCCCGTTATATAACATACATAATTTTTATCATAAAAAAATTGATTTGTTCACTTACGAAACTTAAATAAAGGTTCTAGAAAGAAATCACTATGACATTGTTAACAAAACACAGTAAGTAAAATTTCAAGACATTGAAAAAGTGAAATTCAAATTCCAAATAATTTTAATACAGATTTTTCTATATTGGTTTATTATTTTTATTTAGTGAGATCATTGCGCGTGATGTTTGCGGCACAGAGATTTTATATTAGGTTCCAATTTGGTTAGCTTCAGTCTCAAGTCTCCACTTTGTTATATACAGCCGACTTCTTTTTTTAGCAGTAAATCATTTACAGCTCTAAATCCACTTTCAGCTAAAAATGAAGATGGAAACGGTAGCTAGAGTTTTCTTGCACATTTGGTTGAATTTGGGCTGATTCTGTTTCCTCACAAAGCCATGCCGTCGCTCCTTTTATATTAAATAAAGCTTTAACTGACTCATCATTTTGCAATTCTGCGGTTCTTCTTTCTTGGTTCTATTTTATATATCAGACAAATCCACTAACATTTGGGCTGTATCATCCATGTTGGGAAAACAATTAGTTTTAAATCAGAAAATCTTTCTTTTAAATCAGCCGATAGAATATTCAAATGATTGACAATAACAAGTAAAGCGGTATCAGTTACTTCACATATTTGGAGCCAATGAAACCGTTCAAAGTTTTTGTCAATATGTTTCTGACATTGCCAACTCAATAATGGTAATGAAACCAAATATCTTCGCTTTAGCATCGACAAGAGTTTTATTTGTTCTTTGAAGTTGTTTATTAAATGTAATAGTTTTTCAAAGATGTCGTCTAAATAACTCACAAATGCTTTGCCGTCGATCGTTAACAGATACCTCATTTCAGGTTTGTCGCCTATAAAATCACTAAAAGTATCAAACAGTTCTGTAAATCTTTTCAAGCAGTTTCCTTAAGATAGCCATCTTACTTCAGTATGAAGGGTCACGTGGTCTTCATTTCGTTCTTCACAAAATAGGTTGAAAAGAAGCTCACATTTGGCACTAGCTTTAATAGCATTAATACACTTTATTACTGTACGTAGTACTTCATTTAGAACAGGCGAGATGTTTTTAGCTACCAAGTTTTTCCTATGAATAACACAATGCACAAGAATCATTCCTGGATCCGCATCTTTCATCTTTTAAGCATCCATTTTTTTGCCCATCATATTAGCAGCACCATCTGCAGCCCAAGATGTTATATTTTTCATTGATATATCATTGACATCTAAGTAATTCTTTAGCTTATTTTATATATCTTTAGAGGTAGTGGTGCTTTCTAATCTTTTTTTTTTCAAATCTTTGTTTTTCTTCAGCACAATGCCCTTTACCAATATATCTTACGTATGTTATCAATACTGCCTCACTGTCTGTCAAAGTTGATTCATCCGTTTGAACTAAGAATTTTCTTGTTTTCAGCATTTCAAAAAGTTGTTTTTCTATATCTTCACTGATTTCGTCTATTCTTCTGCTAACAGTATTGTTCGAACATTGTTGTGTTGTGTTGTTCAAACGGCACGCTCCGCGGTGAACCCCCAGACGAAGTTTAAAAGGGCATTTGACGGCGCCAATCACCCAGTTGATATTTTTGTCTCGTTGAACGAAATTATACCTAATAATTATTTACCGCAATTATTTATGAATTTGCTTTTGTTTTTAAATTTAGCACCGATATCTACCGATAGCATTGCATTTGAATGGCACGGAGCGAAAGGGTTAAAGTGTTGTCGAGTCTATTTTCGAATTGCCCCCCTTAACTATCAAATTGCCCCCCTGTGGAGCGTGGGCCCCACGTTGGGAAACACCGGTGTAGACTATAGTAAGCCAAGTTGCCCCAATGCTAAACGATGAAATTGCAAGCAAGCGATTGTAACATAAAATCGATGTCGTTTAAGGATTACCTTCGAAATATTGCCTCACCAATGTTTTCCCTCCTTTTGATTACTCCGCGTACTCGTAAACGCTCGATCGGAGTATGTTAGCTAAATTATTCTTTGTCTCATTTTACGCGTTTCCAATATGCCAAGGGGGAGCGAGGCGGAACATACTATAGCTAATGAGCAGTGCCATACAACTGTCTGTTAACGAGCGGTAAAGAGTTTACTTTTTAATTATTGCTACTTTATGTATTGTTGGCTTCGAACCCAAAGGTCACATATTGGCGTGCATACATATTTTGATAGAAAAATCACCGCACCAACCAGTTTGGAGGCGGGCACCGAGCTGGCCGCGGTGGGTCGCACTAGCGGCCGCCTCCGCGAACGACATCGCGCGACCTGTGCGAGCCGACCTCACCTCGGCCGCAGCATAGCGGGTTGAGCATCGAACTTTCTGCTTTTTCACTGCATGATTTTTTGCGTATGAGCTCCGAATCATTACAAATTCGACGGTTTACTTTGCGTGGGCCTGCAGCAGATTCGCCCAATATAAGTTTTTGAGGCACTCTGAGCCTCCTTAATCGTCAAAGTGTAACGACACTTACCTAGCGATAAATCGATGTCATGACGGAAACTCATGAACTTCGGAACTACTTAGCCGAGTCCTGCCGGGAAACGTACCCGCGCTGTCCAACTTCACAAATCCTTTACCTGCTCTATATACATTTGTCATAGCTTAATAGCTTAGATTTTTCTTTTCCCCGTTGTTTTTGTGCTGACTTTAAGAAGTCGTAAGCATGTCTGACACTAATTATCACTATAACTTGGTGTAGATGAAGAAATTCTCCCTAATGTTTGTAAGGTAGGTGATATTGACCAACCTACAGTCGACAGTATCGGTCTGTCGCAGACTGCTCTACATATATTATTTATAAGGTTTAGATAAATAAATCGGTGTGTGTGTATGTGTTGACCATGACACACATTTACATCTGCACACAAAGCATCCGATGTAGTGGGTGTCGTAAGTAAAGACAACTGTACAAACAAACAAGTCATGTACGATTTCCTGTGTTATTGTTGATATTACTACGACTAGAGTCCTATTTAATAATAAAAAATAATAATGATCGATCCATTTGTCATTCCACTACTGGAATATGGGTCTCCTCTCATATTGAGAGGGTTAACGCCATAGTCTGCCACGCTGGCCAAGTGCAGGTTGGCAGACTTCACACACCTCAGAAAAAATATTTTTTTTTTATAAACTCTAAGGTGTGCAGATTTCTTCACGTTATTTTCCTTTACCTTTTGGTTTTGTTCTTTGCAAGTGATATTAAACTTAAAACGCATTTTTATAAAGAGGTGCGCACGATGGATTTGAACCCAGCACCCCCGGAGTGAGAGGCTGAATTCTTAACTACTAGGCTATCACTGCTTGTTGAGTCCTATTTACTGTACATGTATAATTGTATACATTTCGCATGCACATGCGTCATCCCGCGTCCCTCGCAAGCTCCAATTCCCGCTGCAAGTCTGTCTGGATGAGATCGCTGCCGCCGGTACCGCCCATTGTTCGCACAATTTCTGTTCCCTCTGCATACATCAGCGTTTATATTTCTTTCAAAATTCAAATTCAAAAGTTTTTATTCATTGTAAGGTATATAAATACACTTAATGAACGTCATAACAAATCTTATCCATCAGTGGAATTATTTATATATTCATCGGCTTTGAACGCCTTTTTTAGGCTTTAGGTAAATCGGAAGAAAAAAGCCGGCGAAAAAACTCTTTTTTAAAATAAAAAAAAACAGTCGTACGAGTTATTAACATTGCTGTACAACTTTGGGGCCCCAGAGAACACACGTGACAGCTATCGTGTGTCAGTATCAGTCCGCTGTATCAGTCAGCTTACAAAAGCAGTTGAATTTAACTATACTTTTACATAATTGCACTAGAGACAGCCTAGTGGAGTTAGTTCAGTCCCAGGCCTCCTTGTCATTTAGATAGTACTTGGTTTCATAATAAGCCTTACGGCACAGGACTTGCTTAACTTTTTTTAAAATGTCTGTAAACGCAGGGACAACAAAGGGAACAAAAAAATCGATTCGGGACCTGTGGTCGTGAATGGCCACCCTCTCGAAATTGTTTCGGAGTACACATACCTAGGGCAGACATTGCAGTTAGGTAGAAAAAATTTTGAGAGGGAGGCCAAGAGGAGGATTCGGCTGGGCTGGGCAGCATTTGGTAAACTACGTGGAGTCTTCTCGTCATCCATACCGCAGAGTTTAAAAACAAAAGTTTTCAACCAGTGCGTCCTACCAGTCATGATATACGGAGCTCAAATGCAGACACTCATCGTGCGCCTAGTCCACCAGTTCAAAGTCGCTCAGCGAGCTATGGAGCAAGCTATGCTCGGAGTTTCTCTGAAGGATAGGATCAGAAATGATACTATCCGACAGAACCAAAGTCATCGACATAGGTCAAAGGATTAGCTCGCTGAAGTGGCACTGGGCTGGGCATATCTGCCGACGAACCGACAACCGGTGGAGTAGGCGAGTTCTGGAGTGGAGACCGCAGCTCGGCATTATTAATTGATTAGATAAAAATAAATGAATATCATATATTTAGTGCCTTGTTGGTCAATGGTTGCAAGCATAACTTCTAACTGACAGCTTTGAGTCTGATTTCCAGATTGTAAACTATTGATAATAACAATAATAATAGTAGGGGCATAATACTAAACAATAAAAAATAAATGTATGTACATAAATTTATGTACTTTGCAAACTAACATTGATTGTGATTAAAGAAAGAGTGCTTCTGTAAGGGTTGTTCTTCAGACTCTCTAAAAATTTAACACAGGATAGGGCATGATGGTGCTCATTGGGGGAGGCCTATGTCCAGCAGAGAACTGAGAAAGGCTGATGATGATGATGATGATGAAGTTTAATACTCTAAGTTCAGTATAGTGGAATTGAATTTTATATGTACTATTAAAAGGCTTTGTAAAGCTTAGGCCTTGATGAAAATCCTCCAATTGTCATTAAATGATGTGGTGCTGCTATAGTCTTACCCTTGCTAATTATTTATTTTTAACTGTTTGCTAAGTGAGAGCACATTCTGTAACATCAGGAAAACCACTAAAATACTTTTCTTATAGTGTTGTCAGTGGTGTCGGTAATTACCGTCCAATTTCTGTACTTCCTTGTATCACTAAATTATTTGAATGTCTGGTTCGTCCCGTAACCACACATCATTTGAACACTTTTATATCCAAATATCAGCATGTATTAAGTAAAAGGCACTCTATTGAAATAAATTAAGTACCTTTTACATAATATCTCTGTGTAGAAATAGATAGCAGTCAGGAACTTGGCACAGTATATATGGACTTTTGCAGCACACTTGATATAGCATGCCATCCTTGCTTAACCAATAATTCTTTCTATTTATTTATTTTATAATTGAATATTGCCTGCCTCGTTGGTCAGGTGGTTGCAAGTGTGACTGCCGATTAGGAGGTCCTGGGTTCAAATCTCGGGTTGGCTTCTATTGGGTTTTTCTAATTTAGAATTTCTAGTAGTGACTTTGAGTCTGGATTTGTGTCCAGTGTCTGGCAATAGGCTAACCATCTATTCCCTGAGACTTAAACATAACTGATGAAACGTGGGAGTGTGCTACACTCCTCTGCTTGCTTCTTGGGGATTATAGGTGTGATCTTAAGTCTTTACTTACATTTTTAAAACATTAAATTAGTAGGCCCTTTCTAGAATGACTTTGCTCATATTTAGCAAAAGTACTTTAATTTGCAGTAGTGATTGGTCATAGATGGCAATTATGTGTCTTGCTCGTTTCTGTATTCATAAACAACATAGCAAAGCAGATAAACAACTCAAAATTGTCTCTTTGCTGGTGACTGAAATACATATAAAAAAGTTCAATCTGCTATAGACAGCACACATTCAATGTGACGTAAAGAGAAACAAGTGACGTCAAGACAACTTACAGCATTACAGTCGTTGTACCAAATAAATATTGAATCTACAACAAGTACAAGGAGTTTGCGATATAGGGCCAATATAGGCAGCTAATTAAAATTTACAACTCATATAGACACAAAAGTCAAGAGAGTAATAAAAATTCTTGGATATTTAAAAAACGAACACGAAAGGACTTATATTCACTGGAAGCAAAATAATTCTATTTGACATGGCAAATGTGCAGACAATTAGTTATCATCGGTGATTTGGAGTCCCTAATATATCAGATGTCCATAATGAATTGACAGCATATAGTGTTCTTTCACTAGATATCTAGTGTTTCATTCGATTAGAATACTTCATCACATAGTTGTGTGATTTAGGTTACATACATACACAATTCATTAAAGTCGTTATAAATGCAGGCTCTTTGCTAGTCTTCATATGATCATCTCATGCCTCAGAACAATTGTATAACTACCATGCAACAAAATATGTACTAATTTATTTTTATTTTATTTTACTTGGAAAGCATACAGTGATATAAAAAAAAGTTATTGGTTTTTTTGATATATCACTAAACACCATTTAGCTGTTTTTGCATTTAAATGCCCCAAACTTGGATGCCTTTAAACATTAGGATGTCATACAAACCAGTTCTTACTTAGATTTGTCACTAATGTTTCACGGGTTACATTGAATAAATCAAGATCAGGGAAATCGTCCAGGCTATTGACCACATTAGCTGACTTTATAAGGAAGGAATTATGTCTATATTTGGTTGCGCTATGAGAAACATGTAAATACTTGAAGGGTTTTCTTATAGACTTACTAGGTACCCTGAGGTTAATTTTACTTAAAAGGTCAGGACAGTCAAGCCGACCTTGTGCTATTTTTGTCAATAGGGTTATATCCGCTATCCGGCGTCTTTCTTGGAGTGGTAAGATATGATGTCGTTTACATCTGTATTCATAACTATCATCATTCTTCAATCAGTTGCATTTGAATTCAAGATGATTCAGAAATTTACGCTGTATGGATTCCAGTCTATTTATATAGACCAGATATTGTGGGTTCGAAACCTGTGAACAATATTCAAGAATGCTTCTCACAAAAGCGCAATAAAGGATCTTGGTTATTTTGATGCTTTGGAATTGTGAGCTTTGCCTGATTATAAAACCGATAGATTTTATGCTAACTTCACTTATACTAAAATATACCGAATGGCATTTTGTTACTAATTGTCACGATTTCTCTCATTACATGCTATGCTCTATGATCATGTAGGCATATTATCATTTTTTAATTTAATAATCGACATGAAATAATTTTCATATAACATTATCAATAAATTCTTAAAAGCAGCTATCCATTAGCACACAATAACAGATAGAATCTAGAAATAAATAATAAAAATATAAATGCAGAGTATAAAATATGGTTGAAACATAGCAGTACTTATACATAACACAGGTGTTATAGATACACAGTCTGGAATACTTGAGTTGTAAATATTGAGTACAGCTTTTAATCATAGTGATAAAATCTGATAAAGAAGGAGTGTGAATTTTGTGTGATTTTAACGATGGCACACATAAGTTTGGTAATTTTTACATGTTGTAAACAGTACTTTATAAAAGAAGGCACAAATATATATCCAAGTTTGTCACATATGAAGATCTTCATCTTTGATAATCCCCAAAATTTTAATATAGACAAATAATTTTTGGCAAACAACAATTAGTTTCAAAATATTCTAAGAATTTCTGATAATCTGAATGGCACATTTATATTATTTCTATCAGAATGTTGCATATGGCAGGTAGATGTAAATTGATAATGTTTATTTTTGTTATGTTAAGCTGATTCTGCTGTCAGTACCTCCGACTGGAAATTCAATCCTGAGTATCTAGTCAATACAGAGGAGAAGAATCGTATTAAAAATAATGATAAATCTATTGCATCATTAAAAGGCAAAAACTTACTGGATGATGTTCCAAGGAAAAATGATGATGTAGGAAAGATGTGGAAGAAGCATAATAATGCAGCAGCCAAGGAGAAAATGAAATTGAATGAACAGCAAGAACAAGTAGAGCAGAAAGAGGATAAAGTGATTGCTGATAATGGACCCGGGGAGACAATTGGTAAGAAATATTTCTGTTTGTAAATATCAAATGCATGCTATCTATATTATTTTGAATAAAGAATTAGATAAGAACTATAGTTTAATTTACTATATCCTAAATAGTTACTCATATTTATAAAATACTTGAAATGTTGGAAATGGCCAGAAAATAACTGTAACTAGTTGAAATTTATTTAATTATATTTTATAGTAAATACTATATTAACATTATAGGGTAAACTGTGACAATTATAGCATTTGTGGAGTGTTATTCAAAAATTAACATTGACACAACAAAGCAATATTGTGTGATGGGTATTTAATAAATTATTGAAAAAAGGAAACATAGTGAACCATTATTTTTTAATTGCAATATATATATATATGCATATAATTATGCGAGTGCGTGTATATATATATATATATATATATATGTATATATATATATGTATATATATATATGTATATATATATATGTATATATATATATGTATATATATATGCAATTTTTCATGGTACTTTATAGGAGAGACAGAGCACTAAGTGCATAATGTCTCTATCCCTAAATGATAATTAAGAAACTTGTTTTTTCTTGAGTTTAAAAGTATTTTTTAAAACAAGCAGTCAGGTTTAGTTCTCATTGGAGGTGTATTCTACTATAATTATATAAATATATGTATATCTATGTATATACATTTATATAAATATTTAGTGGACATGGGTTGTGAAACTGACCTTCTGGGATCTAACCTTTTGTTAAATCGAATGTAACCTGTTGACATAAATTGACATATGAGTTTATGTACATATAGAAAATGATTTCTGTGATTTGTGCCATCATAAATGTTACTGTAATATGAAATTGCAATGTTATTATAATAAGAAATACTTATACTTGCACGGAATATTAAAGGCAAAGGTACAGGTAAGGTAGAAATGTCACCAATAAATGAATGTGACTGGTATATTCCTACCATTGAGCCCATTACTCACCCCCTATTCAATGAGCCCATTGCTCACCCCCTATTCAATGGTGGGAAATTCTATCACAAATGTCAAATGTTAATACATTGACATATTCATCGACAAAATTACCTCATCTTTATTCCTTTTGCACATTATGCACCTAAAATAATATGAAATGACATGTACTGTGCGAAACCTTAAAATTCAGGTTTCGAGTGGGGAGAAAGATTAGGAGGGTTAAATTTATTCCACATATTGGAAAAATTATTCACTAAGTAGTAACAGCATAGTGTTGCTAATTAAACACATTCCAAAACATAAATATGTTATAATGTATTCATTGTGATCATCATAATATTCTGAATTAATGCATATGTATGAAGTTCCTCTGTACTTATTCATCAACAGTAGAATCTGCAGATGTTCCTCAAGTGGACAATTTTTTTCAAATTGATCCATTTGCATTGAGAAGAATTTGGAATCAAATCCAGGAGAGTAACCACCATTATGACGAGCTGGAAAAAAATGGCATCCCAGCCAATCTTATTCGTCTTGGGCGCATTCGAGGGATACCTGACCGGGGTAATATTATATTTCACGGAGAAATATTAGCTGTAGTGGGTGGGTGTAGCGGAGGCAGACGTAGCAACGACTTGCCTTATAATTAGAGCTTATTGTTAGACCTTGACACTTAATACACCGTTATATGTGAGCTTCATTTTGACGATTCTTATTTTTATTATATAGTTATTGAAATGTTGTGTCTATTTTTACCCATATACCATGACCTTGATTGGTGGTCTTGGTACGAATACTTTCGTTTTTAATTATACTTTTATTATACTGATTTGATTGGTCCTGCCATAAAACAGGCTGATTTATGGAAAGTACATTCCGCATTCTTTTGTTTATACCATTCAATGTTATTATGTAGAATGGACATTTTTTCAGCATTTTTCAGTCATTTTTTCTGTCATCACAGTCTCGTTGGCACCGTATAGTTATTTTAATTGTAATGTCGCAACTGTGACTCAACTTTGTTTTGCGTAATGCACACTTGGTGGTGCGCAGTTACATAAAATGGTATCTTTTTGTTTATTTCTGTTACATTTAAGTTTCGAAAGTGTTCATGGAGAATTTTGTTTTTTTTTTGTTACTCGCATATTGACAAGTATCAGCAATAGTTATTACTTTATTTAAATATGTTTTAATTGTAATTAGTTCCAATTATTATTTTTTTATCGTTCTTGACGTTGACGGCGTAATTGTAGTAATTAATGTTATTAGTTTATTAGACTGAAATGCAGTATATACATTTTTTTTTTTTATTTGTGTGTATTTGTTATTAAAAAATAGTAGTTATTCAATATGCATGTCTGTCATAATTTGTCCATTAATCGTTGATCGTTTGATGTACTTTTTTAAAGTAGCGTATATGTATTCATGTATATCGTTGTATTTTGTGTTAATATGTGTTATTGCTGTATGGAATGCCTGTGATAATGTGTTAACAATATTTATTGTTGACGATTAAATTTACAGTAATGTATGTATTGCGAATTACAAGTTTGTTATGTTATTTTTGAAGTTTATATTGTAGCACCTAGTATTTATTATATCGCGTTGTAGCTTTTCTTGGATAGATAAAAAAAAACAACAATGTACATTTATTACTTACTGTTTGCTCAAGTACATGTCGTTTTAGATTCGTTTCTACTGTGGTTTGGTTCTTAGCGATGCGTCAGGTAGTCGTTAGATTACCATAGAGATTAACGTGTTCTAAGCCTTGTTACAATGTCCTAAGATATTGTTTATTATGTTTTGCTTGTCATGGTTGTGCAATAACGTGTTACGTTGTACAACCGTGGTGATTTATTCTAAAATGAAGTCTAAATTTTAATGACAATGTTTGTTCCTCTGTTAAATACTCTAATCAGAGCGACTAAATGGGTTTTGTTTAAATATGATATGAATGGCTTTTAATCGTGACTAGTCAAGGGTGCACTTAATTTATAAATGCGTTATCTAAATTTGTTGTTTCACATTGCAGACTATCATTTTGGCCGTATAGAAAATTTGGAAGATATAGAAATCCGTCAAAGCGGTTACAACACACACGCATTTAACACTCTCATCTCCCAGCGGATTGGAATGTACAGGGAGATTCCAGATACAAGACATAAACTGTGCGTGCTCACTCAGATTATTCCACAAATAAGCGCATGGGTTTTGCACAGCACTTTTGATAATAATATAATTAATTTACAGTTGCAGCACCCAGAAATACGAAACCAATCTGCCGTTGGCCTCTATAGTTATGTGCTTCTATAATGAACACTTCGAGACCCTCATGCGGTCCGTGCATTCCATAATAGAGCGATCAGATCCATCTATCATAAAGGAAATCATCCTCGTGGACGACTTCAGCGGCTTGGACGACATCCATGACAGAGTGGCGATGGAAGTGAACAAATTGAATGCCAACCGACAAAATGAGGATGATGTGGACGGTAACAATCTCGACGGCGAGAATCTCGTTGACTACATTGTCGATGATGTCAACAATGAGGATGACAGGAGGGCCGACCAGAACCTGCCCAGGCTACCCGCGCGCGGTATGATTATAAGACTGCTGAGAACTAAAAAACGCGAGGGACTGATCCGTGCGAGAATGTTCGGTGCAGAAAACGCTGTTGGTGATGTAAGAGATTTTCACTATTTTATGATTTTTTTTTCAATTTTAATTTAGTCCCAGACAAGATAAAAATGCTTTTGTTTTAACGTATCGCTTAGTTGCTGTTATTTTAATAACGTTTATACCTTTAATCGGCATTGGAAGCGCCTGATGGTGTTTGCAGCAACGGAACGTAAAGTAAATTGCCGCCAATTTAAAAAAAATTATAATAACTATTTTTAAGTGCTTAACAAACGAGTAGGTAACAGTCCGAAACTGCTGCTGCAGCCCCCAAACTTATGCAAACCAACTTCAAATAGAACTGTACGAATAGGACTGTTAGTGCCGATTAGTATTAGTATAAGTTGTTAGTAAGATTATTGGAATTACTTTCACGACGGTACTCTAGAAATGGGCGTTGTTAGCATCGTTAGTCCGGTCATCATGATTGCTCTTAGTAAGTTAGTATTTGTCCTATTCCTGCTGGACACAGACGCCTTGATACTCCCGAGTACTAAAATCATAGCTTACGGTATCCGCGTTGACCGCCACTAACGGCTTTCAGGCTCAAAAGTAATTTGTTCTCTTAACAATTGTTTCATTGAAGGAATAAGAGTAGTGGCCGCAGCGGCAGTTTCTCGGGTGAATCATATATATGTTCTGTCGCCTACTTAATCTAACGTCCTTGTCTTTCGTTCAGGTACTGATTTTCCTCGACTCTCACATTGAAGTGAACGTCAACTGGCTGGAGCCGTTGTTGAGTCGCCTGGCGAAGGGAGTGGATGGCGAAAAAGTGAAGTACTCTCAACGCATAGTCGCTCCTATCATCGATGTGATCAACGCTGACACCTTCGAGTACACATCCAGCCCGTTGGTGCGCGGCGGTTTCAACTGGGGCCTGCACTTCAAATGGGATAGCATCCCGAAGGAAATATTGAGAAGTAAGTATTTCTGGCGTTCTGAAACGAGACACGTGTGAAATGAAAAATACGTCGAGGTTTTACACCAATAAATTGGTTCCAGTTCCTCTTTATAATATTAGCGTAGATACATATTTGTGCACTCGGTGCTCTTAACTTACTCAGTGAGGGATCTGGTTTAATGATGTACCAATGTGTAATAATCAATGTGTGTAACTCGAAAGGGAATATTGTGTTAGCGCAAGTATTTCATAAATTCTTTGTATATTTCACAATGTTTAACATATTACATGTACTTATGTATTTTTCATTTTCAGCTGACATCGACTTCATCAGACCTATAATGTCCCCTACTATGGCCGGTGGACTGTTTGCTATTTATCGCGAATACTTCAATTACATCGGCAAGTACGATCCCGGCATGAACGTATGGGGCGGTGAAAATCTCGAGATCTCGTTCAGGGTACGTAGTATGTACTCGCATACACGTTTTGTTTTATAGTACATTTTGATGTGAGTTGAAATCGATCCCTTACTTCGAATCGCTTACTAGTTGGGAAACAAAAAGTAATGGGTGATTGATATGAGGAAATATAATAACCGATCTGTTGGTCTAGTCTGGAGCAATGATGGCGAAGCTATGACACGCGTGTCAAATGTAAATAGTTGTATTCATAAATTTGGTTTTTGTATATACCCTTAAACAAATAACTTATAGAAATTATTAATTTTTTAATTTTTTTTTTGTTCTTTATTTTTGTGATATTTGACACGCCATAAATTTCTGTTTGTCTCTTTTTCTATTTTTTCAAAATTTTTGCACACGTAGCTTAAAAGGTCCGACATCACTGGTCTAGAGGTTAGTGATAACATATTAATATGTCACGTAACTTATTCAGCAGTTTGGTTGCCGTAACCGAAGCTCTCTGGAACCTCATTTTAGCCTACAATATAGTTAGTGATATCGTCACATAATGTAATATAGGCCTATTGCGATTGTCAGGGCGCAAATCTAGACTCCTGGGTACTTATTAGAAATTTGACCTTAGAAAAATCGTGTTTAATGATATGCGTATTGCTCTACGATAGGTATGGATGTGTGGCGGCACTCTGGAGCTGATCCCGTGCAGCCGCGTCGGGCACGTGTTCCGCAAGAGGCGGCCGTACGCCTTCGCCGAGCGGGTGGACTTCATGCTGCAGAACTCGATGCGCATGGCCTACGTCTGGATGGACGATTATGTTGTACGTGTTTTTTATGCACTATTTGAGACTGTAAGTCCGTTGTGAGGCGTAACTGTGACATTATTGCTTAATTAAATATAGCGGTCGCTATGGAAGTATGCAATACGGATCAGGTTATGACGACGGTGGTAATGATGATTACTTATTACAGGACGGACCATTGATATGTATCAGTTGTTATTATTATTATTATCATGTTATCTTCGCTAGAAGTTTTTGACAGGGGAGGCAGAGACTACCGACAGCCAAATATCTCCATCCATACAGACCTGCTGCGCTTCATCGTTGATCGCTCTATTAGTTCGTTCCATTCGTAAATGTCTACTGTCCTTTCGTGAATTAGACTGATGTAACGTATTTTCGCAGGAGAAAGTGATCGCCAGGGATCCGTCAGCGGCGCACGTGGAGATCGGTGATGTATCGGAACGGAAGGAGCTCCGCAAGCGTCTCGGCTGCAAGTCATTCGAGTGGTACCTGACCAACGTGTACCCCGAGTTGCTGTCGTCCTCGGACACCGCGGCGAAGAAGAGGATCCAGGCGCTCAACGACCCGGAGAAGAACAAGTTCCAGCCGTGGCACTCTAGGTGAGTTACGAAAACGTAATTCATGGAGATAAGAACTTGTTACAGTGTGTTGCGAGACAATCTTCTATCAGATAGCTATGTCGCGGTACTTTATTCCTTTTTTTATATTTAGCTGGCAAACAGTCAGACAGACCACCTGATCTTAAGTGGTCATCTTGGCCTATGGACTTGCAACATCCGATAAGTGCCCAATGCTTAGAAGGAGCCCTTTCGCTTTACTTCGAGAATTCCATGTCATAGGACTCCAGGAAAACATCAGATGTAAAACGGGCGTACAGACCGAACCGTGGTCAAAGTTGACATTAGAATAACTCAAGGCTGGAGTGTATGAAAGTCATATAATATATGTTTCTTTTCCTGCTTTCTAACATTAGTGCGGGTGGTACGTCATTTCGAAAGTCAGAAATGAATCTAAAAATGAAGATGACAAATAAATTAAGGTGCTATGGCCAAGGGGTAGGCAGCTAACGAGCTACACAGCAAATTAGTACCACAATACCTTTAATAAGTCGATTATCTTTAATTGGACTTTACTTTGAAATTAGTACTTTCGAAATAGGCTTCATATGTATGTATGTACAGGCGGTGGTAGCCTAGTGGTTAAGAATTCAGCCTCTCATTCCGGGGGTCCTGAGTTCAAATCCATGGCGCGCACCTCTTTA
>DWME01003937.1:0-17204 GCA_018244795.1 Parelbella ahira ahira
GGTGCGCGCCATGGATTCGAACCCAGGACCCCCGGAATGAGAGGCTGAATTCTTAACCACTAGGCTACCACTGCTATTAATTAATATAGGACTACTTTATTCCGATCCTTAGTAAACCTGACCTGTATCTACTTTCACCGCTGTCTTCATACACACCCTGTTTCCGATGACTTCTGGCTTCTCCATCATCCGTAACGGATTTAAAATTACAATATGATTTTATTCAAAAACAAAAATCGTAATACAATTGCAACACTGAACGAAGATAACCCACGTGCGACCGTCCATATACAAAATTCTCGGAAGTCAGTGTGTAACTGTATATTTATCTCGTGTTAGCGATCACGTCACAGAAAGTAAAGCACGGTGTAAAAACCTCCACAAACAGCGGCAACGACCGATAAAACACACTCTAGGTCGAACATCGAATTTGACATTATTTTGTTCGGACTAATCTTTATCACAACATCACAGCAATCGGTATAACGATAGGAAAAATAACAATTAAGCGTGTATATATTTATATATACACACATTATGTATGTAAATATATACATAGATACATAAACAGGGGTGTGTAAATTATATAAATTATACAGGAAAATTCCTCTGTCTACGCCTACGGGGATTCCAAGCGTGATGTTACGTTCTTTTACACAAATAACCAATGGTTATAATTGTTGTTTTAAGGAAGCAGCTTCTGAGCAGTAGCGTAATCTTGTTGTATTCATACAATAAAGGCCTAAGACCCGATTTTTCTCAAGTCCGGGATAGTACTCATTTACGATTTTATTAGCTATTGGCGGTTTAAAAAAAAGATGGCAACATTAACAATAAACATTCTCCGTAACATCGTAAGTGTTAAGCTCCATGGCTAAGTTTATTTGATTATTAATTCCTCTTATCATATAAAGGAATCGCTAACATTACACGAACAAGCCTATCCGAGTGTTGGCTACCAGTAGCTTATATAATCTAGATCATTTGACTCTACATTGTAAGTGTCAATTCTTTTTGTAGAGCAATCCATTATTATATGGTACATTTCAATTCTTTTCCTTTATATATATATCTTACAGTACCAATATATTTCTGTGGCCTACCTTATCTAAAATCTGCACTACGTTTATACTGTCTCTCTCTGCTTATCCCAAAGGTAGATCGGAAGATATGACTATTAGCATTAAGTCCGTCTTTTTTTAAAAAAATATCTTTGTCATAATTTAATAAACCATTTATAAATAAAAGAGTGAGCAAACGAATGAATGAACGAACGAATGAACTAATGAATGAGCGAATGACTGAATAGATAATTAATATAGAAAAAAAATATGACGTCTTAACTCTGATCTAAACAGTTAGCTCTACTGTATTTCTAGCGACAGCCTAATCCATACTCTATAAAATTGAACATCATATAAAAACAATCTTTTACATAAAAAAAAACTCGTTCCTAATCTATTAATATACATAACAATATTTCCTTGAACGAGCCCGATCGCAAATGAACCAGACTGTAATGCTAATGATTGGTTCGTGCAGTAATTAAGGGCCCTAATTAATTTACAATAACACATTAGGAGTTAATAGACAACAGTTTGGTGCTTAATTTAATCTGATCTTGCAGCCTTTAGCCATTATAATTGGTTGGATCGACGCTTAGGTCGGTTTGTCATGGTGTATTAAAGTGTTAAAATGTAAGTATTTGATGTACTATGACAGTATATGACGTGAAATTAAAGTGTTAAAATGTAAATATATAATTAATTTATGACATGAATAGTTAAAACGTTCATAGTAATAAATTATTGGCATATTAGGTATGATTTGTCATTTTAAGCAAGCAAATGTGCAGTTGATTAATATTTAGTAGTAATAATAAATTTGTACTTTTTTCCTCGCAAATCTAGATACGAATCACTGAATGGCTGGCCGGTTTTTTGTTTCATAAGAACGTCTTGGTTTGGAATGAAACGTCAAAATGACAATTCCGATGGTAATCGTTAAGCTACAATCATTGTACCTTTGATGAACATCTGGGATGAATCATCCGAAAATATTAAATGATAAGATATAAACGAGATAAACTTTATTAATATCACCCTTTGAGTGTTTAAAATTGATGTATAATCGATGATGATAATCAATCCATGTTGAAAAATGTAACATAAAATTTTAAAATTAAATAAATATATGTGAATAAAATTATAATATTGAAAACTTGCTATATGTGATACTTTTATAGTACTTATCAATGTGATTTGAAATCCTGCAAAAAGTCACAGCCATTGTTTTAATGACGGAAGCATGAAATAATAAACAAAATAACTCACACGTCGATTGAGCAGTTGAGTGAAATTACGCCTTAAATATAGAGTCATTATGCCATATAAATTGATTAAATAAACACTGGCTGCCATCCGCACTTGGCCAGCATGGCACACTATGGCCGTAACACTCTCATTCTAAGCCCCGTGACCAACAATGAAACCATCAACGTGTTGATATGATGATGATGAATAAGAAATTAATTTTTGTTTTCAAAGCGATTGAGATGTTACGTTTCCTGTTTCGCCTTAGTAGGATCAGGTCAGGATACAAACATAAAGGTATATTATCAATTATGTTAAAATAAATAATATTAGAATAATTTATTTGCACAAGGATTACATTTAATGGATAAGTTCATAACAATAATATCGTTAGTTTTATTATCGCTTACTGTACCGAGTGCGATTTGCTGGATAGCTCTAAGCTTAAAAACATAATTAAATCAAGAACAATGGTTTTCCACATGTGATGAGCCATAATAATTATATTGGTATAACTGATCCAATGACGAGTGAAATTTAAACATAATAATCAGTGTCAACATCATTTGGGGTTGTTTAAGAAATGTGCAAAGAGAGCTCTCACTCAAACTCAAAGGCAAGGCATTGTCCATGCCCCGAGTGTTGCACGTGTTCATTGGTGGCGGTGACGGTGACGGTGTTTGTCTGTTTACCGGACTAAACATAAAAAGTCTACTCTATAATATGAAAAAATAAATCCTTATTTTCATACTCTACTATATATAAAATACACGTGTAACCAGCAAACCTTTTCAGACTCTACCCTTATATATAAAAAATGTGTGCCCATCAGTTTGTTATTAACATCTAGTCGAGCGACTCGTGATAAATACCCTCCTGCCAAGTCTACCTATCTTCGGTTTAGATCAGAGACACTGATTACTCTACGCCATATTTCATATTGATTCTTGTTGGTTTAAAGGCTGATGATAAATATGTTAGAGACAGGTTTGTCGTATCTTTTAAAATTACACGTGAAAATTATGAGACCAATTTTAATTCTCTACTTCGCTGATAGAGACGATTGTGATTAGACTTTATAAGAGCCTGTTTTAGAATTCAAATATGAGCTGGTAAATTCATGTATTTAATATATGGTAAATAGAATTTCATGTATTAAATACAATAGCAATACAGTTACA
Organism: Parelbella ahira ahira; assembly: GCA_018244795.1. Taxonomy (NCBI): domain Eukaryota; kingdom Metazoa; phylum Arthropoda; class Insecta; order Lepidoptera; family Hesperiidae; genus Parelbella; species Parelbella ahira. The sequence goes on from DWME01003937.1 coordinate 3,494, forward strand.
TGGAAAAATGTAATATAAGATGTTATCGACACAATCTATACAATGTTATCAAATAAATTGTGCATTTACTAAAAACACAAAATTACATTATTTTTTATTGCTCTTAGAATTAATATTATTTGTTATTTTAACATTTAAATAGTAAATCGCAAAGTGTAATGTCATAAAGTTAATATTAAATGGACTGTCAAATGTCAACGATATCCTTTATATGAGTAAGTGACATATTTCGCTTTCTATATTTGTTATAAGCGGTTCAACTCGGCTGCCTACGTCGTACGGCTTGTTGAAAAACACGGACAGATCAACTGCGTATTGTTTGTCTGACGCAAATTTACAAACAAATTATATGTATAGACTTGTTCCACCTCATACCAGTGGCGGAGAATGTTATTTATAAAATCCGTTATACACGATATTTTACACGACAGAAAATAGTCCTATTGACATGTTGGAGGCCACAGAACCCCCTGATCGAGACTGCAGCGCAGTACTATCGTCAGATCATTCATACATACACGGTGTTCAGCAATAGGCTTATCAATAAGTTAAACATGGCAGTGTACTAAACTGCTCTACCTAACCCTGGAGGAAAATACACGCATGATGTTAGGTTATGCTATTTAAATACATAACACAAAGTTCCTCTTCACAGCCTTTTTTTGTTTTATTTTTCATTGCATAATACTCTGTATGAAAGTCTGATTTACCAGCATTGTTAGCGAAGCTGTCAAAATCGCTCTCATAATCTGTTTATCCAAAACATAAAAGTCCAGTTACGAAAAGAATTTGCGGGAAACCAAATTAAAAAGTTAAGAGCTACGTATTTTACGTTCATTAGTTACGCGAAAATAGTTATAACAGACACAGAGTACAGATTATAAACAGAACAGTCAGTCCACCAATTCTAACCTTGCTTCTTAATTTAAACGCAATCAGTAGAAGTGGGCAGATCGCTTTATGGTTTGTTTACATTATTTTAAATTGAAGAAGAAACAGTGACATCCATTACGTACATTCAAAGGAGAACAAAGAGAGTAGTAGCGTTATGTGGCGCCGCCGAAGATTGCCGAAGTCGGGCGAAAGGGGCCGAGCGCCCGTGGCACCGATACGCGGTCGCGTCGCACCGAAGCGACAGACGTTGCTAGTCCTTGATTATTGAAAAAAACAAGTGACAGTTTCATCAACATTTTACGGTTATTAACTTCTGGTTTTGCGTCCGTAAATTTATTGTACACCCGTTTGAGATTGATTGCATTAGTTGAAAGGTGTTATTGCGAGATTTAAAAGTCGTGCTCTTGTAGACGTCATTGTCACCTTGATGCAACTATTTCAACTGTGATTATATTTCCGTTATCATCTGTTCTTTTTACTCCAATTAAGGTGTACAATATTTAACGCAATTCTTACCAGCCAACGAGGATAATTTAAAAAACTATACATTTAAAATACCATATAGGTACATACGATAAATTAAATTATATACAAGACAAAAGCTTGTAAATATACATATGTATATGATTTCATTTCTATGTTATAGCAGTTTAAGTAAGAAGCATAATATGTTCATTTCAGTATGATTATTTAGATTGTCTATCTATTCTTAAATTGGAATACAGAGTAAAAATGGTGTTAACCAACGCTGTTATATAGATAGATGGATCGCAATTTTTGGCGGGAGAGCCAATGGACGTTTATATTAAAACAAATGACGATCGGGCCGTACTGAATCATCCGTACGGAAGTAATTGATTAATACACCGAATGATATTTTGTTATGACCTATATATATATGATATTGTTACTCATTTATTTATTATACACTCTAATGTCGTAGATACGTGGGTAGATCATAAATAGTTTAGTTTTATTTAGACATTACACAATAACAATGTGATTACGTTAATAACAAATAATTTTCAGACTATAATACAATGAATATGTTTAGATGTTATTTTTTAGTTGTTGAAGCCCATTTAAAATATTTAAATAAATTGAAAAACTAACAAATAAAAAAATTAAAGGTAACAAAACGATTCAAATTTAACCTTTGTACGTGGTCTAATCGTTTATAATTCCAAGTCGCGTCTATAGTAGTAGAATCGTGAAGTGGAGGTGGTTAAGGCTCATGTCGGCTTTATGGGCGTTTCTATTTAAATACATATTATGTCTGCTTGCATGTTTAAGGATACCTTTATAACAAAGTAGTTCATTTTTATTAATGTTATGTTTTGCCCTTATTTTTTAATACCAATGTTATGAACATTGTATACAATATTGTTTTTCTGTAAAAAGTTGAGTGACTGGTCTATGATTAATGCAAAATAATTTTCACTTGCCATCTAATTATTAAAATCCGTTATTCGAAATTCGAACGTGTCCAAAGAAATAATTGTGTAACAAGGACAGACTTATGTTCTTTTTCGTTCACAAAACACAGTGGGAGCGGAAAAGAATACAATAATTAATTAGTGTCTACATTTTTGGTGTAATACCAAACGAAGTGTCTTGTGTCAATTTTATGTTAAACGAACTACAAATTTGGATTAATGTGAGACGATTTTTATTTATTTGTACTAATTAATACATAATTAGATTTGAATAAGTCTATTGACCATCTTTTGATATAAGATTTCTTATCTAAAACATATCGTCTATATGTGATGCTCAGAAATCTGCAAAGCGGGTGTGCAAGCATGAAGAGAGTGATAAATGTAGAAGCGGCAATCACGTCAGTTCTGTCTGATATTTAGCAGCCGGCGCTCTCTATCTGCCTCGTAACGGACGTAGCGTGATGATATAATAATTGCAATAACTCGATCATGTAAAATGGATATTTCATTCATTGATATTCCAAAGTGGTAGCCGCAACAATACTATATTTTCTACCGCACAGCAATAAATTAGGACTCAAAAGGCAATCATTCAAGCAACAGAACATCTACGCAATAGTTATTAGGAAACAGGCGACATTAGCAAAGGTTAGTGACCAACAAGAAAGAGATGTGTTAACAGATATCGATATTTCGTGTGATACGAGCGACGCTAGTCCGAGCCGTGGTCATGAAAGCGTTGGAATTATTTTTAGTTATCAATGTCACTTTGGATACTATTTGCCAAAAGTGTCAATGACTTCGGCCATTACGTATTCATTGCACGCCACCAGTCCGCCTCTGAATCAAAGCTAATAAAATTTTTGCTAATGAGCTCTGTACTTGACTGACCTATTTCGTCAGTATTTGAAATTTCAATGACATGTGGAAGAAATTAATAAAAGAAAGAAAATATTAGTAATCAGGTAAGCGTAAGACGTAGTACGTATTGTTAGTTTAACCTTGCAATGGTACTAGAAAACAATGTTGCTAATGTATGAGACTGTGTATTAACATGTATTATACCTACATATGTGTTGGAATGTTTTGATATTCTCGATTTATTTATAATCTGTACATGTAGATATTATATTCTAAAGAATATCTTTAATATTGTTCGAAATTTAGATACTGAACTTTTCTTTTTTAATATTTTCTTTAAGCTTATTATAATATACTCGGTGACAGGACTCAATAAGGAAGTAAATGAATATTCATTTAACTGATATTGACGAATATATGCAAGACCTTAAACGTATCTGGTATCGTGATTCAACTGTGTATGCGCTATTATTAAAGCGACAATATTGTGTGACGTCACTAAATACGTTGTTTATGATACTTTTTTAAAAGATATATTGCGTGTTCAAAAAATAGTATAGATGCTCGGAGGCGTATTAAATGTAAATAATATTTTGTGTAAGATAAAGGGCGAATAAAGTGTAACTTAGCCCTATTTCGCCGAGTTAGATATGGTATATTCATACATACTTATACGTATATACTATTTCCATGACATGAACATTAAAATATTTGAAAACAGCCATGAAGCAAATGAATAAATATAGATAGTTATATCGTAACACCAGGTCACATATCTTTTGCCTAATAGACCTTATATGCGCCTTCCATATTATCCTATACTTTTAGATAGGTACGTATATGTACACATATAATGAGAATGAAATATTTTTTACAGAGTTCACTATTTTATTGTAGAGACGAATCGGAATTATTTTTCGCTATATCTTACCATAAGTTTTAGGAATATAGAGAAAACAAAAAAAAACTTTGCAAAACATATACATACATATGTACAAGTGTAAACAAACGGATACGTGGATCGTACTCTATCAGCCGATAAAAACTGTTTACATCAACGTGAACCATAGACAAGCTGTGCTATCGATTTTCCTTAAGACCCTTACACACCATAGATTCACCCCAATCTTGTGCATAATTGGACTTAGCCAGTGTAGTGTTGGAACGTTTCACTGATATAAATATGTGTAGAACCTTAATAAGGAATGTTTCTTAAGAGTACTCTTACCCAATGATATACATAATTATATAGCTTATAATAGGTAGCAGTGAGTAGAGTATTTCTTCTATCACTTCTTTTCTTATGTTTATTTAAAATAGTTATGCGGGGAATAAATTGTAGAACGTTATTAAGTTTTAAATTAATGCGCAGATACATTTTTTCAAATAAAACCGGTGTAATGGACAAATGTAGAAATTTTAGAGTTATCATTTGATGCTGGTATCTATCTACTCTCTTTAATTTTTTTAAATATTCTTAGAAAATATCTTTGTTTGTACAGGCGTTACCGTACTCTATATTATATAATCTACATTACAAAACATTAGATGAAAATACAATTATTCGACCTTTTTATAGCATCTGTTAAGACGCATTTAAATTGTTTATGCTATTATTATCTTTAAGCAGTAGACATAAAAGGAAAACTTTCATTGGCATTTCCTAACACAGCCCTCATCTTACTCTTACTCTACCAAATCCTAATTGATGTTGTTACCTATATATTTGTTCACTAGATTTATTTACGTATAACAAATGTTGCTTGACAAGTTCAAGAATATATTTCTGTTAATCGGATAATTCTGGTTAGAGATAAAAAATATTATAACTACAAAATTATCTTGGCCTATTTTGTGACATCGTATTCTGAACTATTTCAAATATAGTATTAGTTAATCATAGTATTATAGAAACTATTTTCTGACCTATTTTTGGGTTATTTATTAAACATTAACAGTTAACGATAGTATTATACGGGCCTATTTTCTGACCTATTTTTATTTCTGACTATTTATTAAACAGTAATAGTGATCCAAAATTTTATACGGGCCTATTTTGTGACACCGTTTTATTCCGGACTATTTTTTAACCAATATAAATACGTCGACCTACTTGGCACAAAGGTCACCGTACCGGTCTGCCGCGCAAGCGGTTCCGGGTTCGGCTCTTGACCATGCAAACATTGAAATGAAGAATTCAGTCCAGGATCTGGGTTTTCGTATATTTATCCACAAGTATAACGTATTTAAAGTATTACTGGGTTTTTCTATATTGAAATTCCCAGTAATTAACGTATTTTCCCGCTCTAAGGCTGGATTTGTAACCGTATTGTGTTATGACAATAATCTCACACCCTATTACATGTGACGTATAACATAATCGGTGAAAAGTGGGAGTACTGGACTACTCTGCCTATCCCATCGCAGAAACACAGGCAAGATGTTATATTACAATGTATTATTTTAGAATGAAAATGTCCAATTACACAAAGCTGTGACACGAGAACAAATGACGAAGTGTAGAAATGAATGCGCATATTGGTATTTCTAGATAGCCTTATCTAACGTAGAATATCTGCTTGTGAAACGTGTGGAAGAACCAGTGAATTCCCCGGATAAATCACTGTGTCATACTCACATATGTACTTGTATATATAGATAAATTTAGCAACACATATTTCTAAATTATACCTAAATGTTTGAACGTTAATTAAATAATATTACGAACATTTCTAGAATTTTCATTTATATAAGTAATCGAATATAATTCAATTCATACGATTTCGAAAATATAAATTTTAATAACTATATCTCATGATTTTTTTTTTAAAGGATTAGAAATGGTCTTGCACGGTCAATAAACGTGGCAAGTTTGTATGAATTATATACGATACATAAAGGAAGTTGTAGACGATAACAGTTACGAAATGAAATAAGGTTACGCAATATCACGCCAGTAATTCCCGAACAAGTAGGCAGAGGAGCGTAGAACACTCACATGTCTCTCACCATTTACGTTTACGTCCCGCTATGGAATTGGTGTTCTGCTTATAAAATCAGGTAATATCGTGATAAATGTTTTAACTTATCTTATCTTTTATCTTAACTTATCTTGACAGAAGTAAAAGTTCGTAATGTTTAGATATTATACTGACCATAGTATAACGTTTATTATTAATATTATAAAATCATTATCAATATTATTACCTATATACAAATGTCTTTGCTCAAAATAATCAAAATAAATTAATAATTGTTATCAATCTATAACTTGCAAATCAACATCAACAAACTATTTGTCAATTACAAAATATATTTTACACAAAATATTATATTAATACACACAAAACGATTTAAAAAATCTCAATTACTGAGCAAACATTTTCTCTTGCACCAAACGGAACGTCGCAGCGCGACACAATGGCAACACTACGAAATTATATGTAACATATATCAATATTTGCAGTATCACATGTCCGGTGCGCCGACGTGCTAAGTGTTATAAACGTGTGGACGTGGCCGCGAGCGGAGCGCCAACGTCGCCCACCGCGGGCTCTGGTCGACGACTTTCCAATAACGAAAAAACTAAGACAAACCCCAGAAGTCATAAAAATAATACTATTTATTCACGCAACATGGTTTCGTTGGTATTGATCATATTTGTTACATATAGTGCTCATGTTCGCCGTAACGGCATGCGAATAGTCATTTGATATTTTACGTTCTGTTTTAATTTTCATTCTTATTAATGTGTATATTAATCATTATGTTACAACAACTGTTAACTGATGAAACATGAGAGCGTTCTGCACTCCCCTGCCTACCCCTTCGGGGATAATAGGCGTGATGTTGCGTGTTACGTGTTTATGTTATAACAATGTCAAATACTTTACCACACCTTAACTGTCGTAAAATATAATCAGGATATACGATAAAAATATTTAGCATCCAGCGTTCCCTGCCTACCATGTAAGGGATCTAGCGTAATGATACAGTAATAATAAAATTTTTACCACTGGTATCAATAAAATAGCACACGGTATAAATATATTCAAGTGATTTAGCTATGCAGGCACAAATGCCTGAATATTATTATAAACCGATTAGGACACCATACTCAGGTGGTTACATGAGCGTTAAACAAGTACCGATCTAGTCAAGACATTTACCGATAAGGCGTTATTATGAATCTGTTTCGTAAGTAAGGATGCCAAACATCCAGAAACATCCAGCAACACTCCTTACATACGTACGACACATTGCGACAACGTAACGCGGTATCCTCGTTGGAAGCACAGAAATGTATGCGAGAATTTTTAAAATTTACTCCAAATGCTCAGATCCTTACATTTGAATGGTATCTTAAGGCGGTATGAAAGGGAAGGAACTGAAAAATAAGAGGAGCGGCAAGAGTGGCCGTCTTTAAGGCTTCGTGCCCGAGGCACGCTCGGAGTCCTGTAGGCATGTAAAGTAATATTAGAATAATCCTGATGGAATCATAAAAACGACAATAAAAGTACCTTACAATAATGATATGCAAAAATTTATTCTCGTAGTGACATTGTACATGTGCCAAAATATTTTTTTTATATATACATACATTTATTCACTATTCATGAAAAGAGTAATGAACGAAAAGAAACACGGCAGTCTGTAAGGTTAGACTTATATTATATGTATATCACTCAGCGCTCTCTGTCTACCCCGTAAAGGACATGGAGTGATGATAAAATAATACTAAAAAAGGAAATAATACGCTTAAAAAATTACCGTTCTATTTTTGACTGTTTAATTTATGAAACAGTGTAGTTAATATAGTGTATATAAAATAAATTCAACAGCGCGTTTACAAAGGCTGTTGACCTATTAAATTTAGTTGGCGCGCCTCACGCTGAGCTCAGCCTTTCTGCTTACACCCTCACTACAGTGCTAATGCTGTTTTATATTACACATGTAATAGACCGTTTAATATAGGTTTATGTATAATAAATACAATAATTATATTTAAACATATCAGATCTGTAAGGCGCGTCATTTCGCGCTCGATGCTCACTGCCTACTCCGCAAGGGAGTAAAAGGAAATAAGTAATAAAGGGAAATGTAACTTAGATAATTAAATAAACAGGCAATCCAGATTCTTGTCTCGTTTACCAGACACACACAAAATTACACTTCTATATACATATATCGTATATACTGCAATTCTTAAACAGTATCTACGTTTTAAAATTAAGGTAATTTAGTGCAATCACAACTTTTTATCATCACCTGGGTTGACTGGGAGAAAACGCCCATGGGTGTTAAGTCCGTCCATTGTTAACAACAATAAAGAATAAATAAATTAATAAATATTTGTGTGTGTGTGGTAAATGTACAAGTAACATACATGTGTGTGAACACGTTACGATTAAAGCGCCTACAATAACGTGGTCGACGTTTTCACGCATTAATTTACTAATGGCGTCGCATAAAACCATAGACAACTTACCGCGTACGTACATTATGGTCACCATAACTAGCATATTATAAAACATTCTTAATAAAACATACATCCCTTAAGAGGGGTAAATGGAACAGAAATTAGATTATTACATAATTATTGACATATGTATGTACATATATGTAGTGTTTATATAAAAATGTTCCATTATAATTGTACCCATTTTAATCGTGTTCGCAATATTATCAACGTTAATAACTTATGTCAATGAGGATTGTATTATTTTGAGAAAAATTACATGATTTTTGACAATAAAGGATAATAGTATCAGTTCGTTGTTTTTGAATTTAACTTTTTATTATTACTAAGTATTGGGGTCAAGATTGACTTGAGTGTTTAGCTTTGATGCTCTATTTCATCTTCTGTATGATAAATTAAAAAAATAAATGATTGTCACAATTTTTAAAAACTCACAAAACTCTATTTGATAAGAAATTAAGTGCCTTGTTGGTCGAGCGATTGCAAGCGCGACTACCGATCGGTAGTTCCTGGGTTCAAATCCCGGGTCGGATGCTATTGGATTTTTCTAATTTAGAATTTCTTTTAGTAAGTTGGAGTCTGGATCTGCGCCCGGTGCACGGCAATAGGTTCACCACCTATTCCATGGGATTTAAAACGTAACTGGTGAAATGTGGGAGTGTAATACCCACCCTCTGCCTACCTCTTCGGGAATTATAGGCGTGATGTTACGTTATGTTACGTTATTTTAAAATTATTTACAAAATTTAAATTTTTGTATAAAACTACATATGTGTAATTTATCGTACTTTGACTGTTATTGAAAATACATTTTTACTTATAAAAATCATGATTTAATATTTAATAAATCATTAGCAATTCGTAAGGACATTATTTCTTCTTCCTCATACTTATACCACAGCGAATACAAACGAAATATGAAACAAGTTCACATACATAGTTACACAATTCAGCCCTTACGCTACCCCCAACCCATTTCACCCCGAACTGCGTCTAACAAGGGTGTTATGCCGTAAAACAAATGACACAATAATACTAAGATTTCCTTGCTCTACTTTGCTTGCATAACTGTTCAAATAAATTTCTTCGATGTTAACTGGCTGGTTAAAAATATTATAAATACAAAAATAATAATTAGAAAAAAGTGTAGTGCAACAAACAACAAGCAACAAATTTTTATTAAACAATTATATGATCAGAATACATTTTTATAATTAACATATTATTATACGCTATCCCATAGAAGAACATGTATATAAACGAGACAGGTAGAGAAAGGCCACATATAGTCGAACCGAGTTCTCTATATAAAAATATATTGCCATGTCGGATCGTGTAGGTAAATCTTGTATAATTATGTTTTGTTCATTGTATCAAACAAACGTTTTTAACAACAAATTGTAAATTAATAAGTACATAAAATCTATTATAATAGTTGAAAATAGCAAAGTTCCAAAACCATTACAATATTTAGTAACATTTTAAAAGAGCATAAAAGTCATTTTTTTTTTATATAAACATATAAGCAAACATTTATAGAGAACGTTGCTTTTTGTAACTCATAATATTACAAATAAATTTTACCCTTAATCGCTCAATATTCACGGGTAACTTAAATACTGAAAGGCTCTATACATTTAGAACCAATACACATGCATACATATGTTTGATAATAGTTTTGACCCTTAATTCAATATTGCACGTGTAAGTTCAATACGGAAACGCGCCATAAGTTTATAAATAACACATATATGTAGGTAGCTATTTTCACTATTAGATTTTACCTTCATCGCTCAATATTCTACGGGTAAGGTAAAAACTGAAAGGCACTATACGTTTATAACCAACACATTGTAACCAAGCATTGTTCCACTCGATTCGTTGCCGCTACGTTCCCAAATTACTATACAGATTGAAACCGATGCATGCTGTATTACATAGCTCGCTTTAAAAGGCTCCCGGTTTGAATACCAACACCAGCCGCTGCGTATTTTTAGTAATAAGAGATTTTTGTTACGCTCGAAAACAACGCGATGCAGATTTTTACTACGTCTAGTGTTCATTAAAAGACAAAAATACACAATTATGAAATATGAACATTATTTCCATTTTGAAGCCGCATTGTGCTTTGTTCAAATTCGGAATTTGTAAAATATCAGTGCACAAATAAATGTATTAATTCTTTTAGTTGCACGAAACACGTAGGAGGAAATTTGCGTAAACCGTCTAGAGACTGCAGTGATCTAGTCCAGACAGATCCAGCAACGTCTGGCGCGGAGAGTTCACTGTACTGGCCGATGGTCCCCGTCAGTCTACATTCGACCAGACGGAGTACAAGTTTCTAAATTAACGTACAATTCTGGAATATTCGACGCGAGATTTAAAAGTATCATTGCAACGAGTGTAGCTCAAATTGCATAACAACTTGCATCATTAGTCAAAAATCCAAGCATCTAATTATTATCTAACGTAATAGACTCTGTCGTCTATAGGAAGTGCTACTTTGTACGAAGTTATGAAGCCAGGCGTAACTAATGCACGCTTCGACTTAACTAATCAAGATTTAATTAAATTCAATGCAACTTTACTCCAAATAATATTTACATTGTCAATAATGTAATAAAATTTAATTGAAAACAGCTATTACGTAAATACTGGGAACATAACACACAAGAGATAACAGCACGCTGAGTGATAAGTTACAAATTAATTTTGTGTTCTCATAACTGCCGATTATAATAGGAATAATAGGAGTATGAGCCAATTAAGGAACAATGGTGCAACAGGGCTTGGTCTATACCGAGTCATGATCGGCTGAAAAAAATGTCAAAAAAGGCACCGTTACAGAAAATTTAACAGCGCCTATTATCTTTTACACCGTAAATTAAACAGCTAGGTAGGTAACGACAGTCCGACGAGTCGGCCGATCGATCGATAGATTTGTAGACGGATTTGTGCAAGGATTTCAATCTGATTCCTTTGTCCGTGCGGTACTGCGTCGACGTGTTGTGCGATTGGTTGGACGCCGCGATGGTGACATCTGTAGATCGGCTCCGCTTGCGAAGACTATATCGTAGCTTTAAAGATGCTCAGAACATCAGTGAGGGGAGAGGGGGCAGGTGCGTATCGTAAAAGGATTCAAACTGCTAATCGCATATATTAATCGTGAGGCATTTAATCAAAGCAGTTCCTTAATGAGAGCGTTCTGATCAGGCTGTTTGTGTACATAGTGAACACCGAAATTATTAGCCACTATATAGCAACGCGACCTTCGCCCCGTTTCCAAAATATTCGTTATTAATAACACCGTAAAATAATTAAATACGTTCTTGATTTACGTATTTTGAAATCTCGTTAGTGATTTACACCGGAACGTCGAAATAAAAGCTTCATATTTTCCCGAAGATAAAGTTTAAAGGACCTTGATGATTTCACATCTACAGCACGCAAAGTAATTAGAAAAACAATGAATAACTGACTCGGCTGCTCATTCGTAGTTGCTCTAAAATCGATAATTGAATGTTTGATTCGGTCAATTTTTCTAATAGTGAAACAAAGAAAATGTTACATAACGTTGTACTAATTTACCACAATTCATGAACATTGCGAACTAAGTTAACGTTAACTCGTGTGTTAAGTTTTAGCACAACACCATTCCAAATTACAAGCGCGTCCGTTTTGTGACAGATGCTTGTGAGATAATGAGCGTTTAAAATAACTACCGACATAAATTGAATAATTGCCTAGGCGATTACCTAAACAAATTAGTCACAATGAACGTTCTGAACAAGAATCGGAAGTCGCGACGCCTTAATATTTACATCTCACGCCTCAAACGAAACCTTTCATCCGGCGACGAGCAACTTAAATGCGTCGAAGGAGAATTTCATTACCCAAAAGATATTTCCAACGAGTCCTAGAATTCGAATCGCAATATCATTACCCGTGTAGCGATTAATCGAATGCTCACATTTCATACTCCATAAATGTTCAATGAATGTGAAGCCGAGTCTACTTAAGCCATAATTATATTTATTATCAACTTTTAGGCATGTCATTCAAACCGAAGCTATTTACAGAGGTTCTAGAGTATTTTGTAACTGAAAATTCTCGCATCAGCTCAACTTTATTTGAGTTTGTACATGGTTATTACCCCGCAATGAGCTCAAACGATCTCTTTTTGAGTAATTTTGTTTAACGAATTTCACTGAAAAAGTGAAAAAATCAAAGCTCGGTAAGTGGGACGCCATATTCTCTATTCGGCCAGATTATGCGAAAGTAGTTCGAATTCCGTGCGCTCGACGGTGTCGTAAGTTTACGCGACCATTTTACGTTGACACCTGGCAAATTAACTCAACACTAAATAATACAATATAACTTCTGCACCATATACAAGAGGCAATATTTAAAATTGAGATGAAATTTCATTCATATAATTCTGAAAAGAATTACATACAAGAGCAGAAATTTAAGTAACAAAACTTGCAATATGATCAAAGCAATTTAGGTCTCGTGCAAGGATAATAACTAGGCTTCACAATTTTATACGTATAGGTACCTATGTGTACAGATAGGGATGAAAGCAGAAGAAGCACGTCAGATCTGTAAAGATAGAGATATTTGGCACGTATTTCTCGCAACCTACCCTATAAAGGACTTGGCGTGATCACAATAAAAATAACAACAGTTATACAAACAAACTCAAAATTGCATCTCAGACGTATACAGCTGTTCGCGCGAGGGAGGGGGGGAAGAGGCCCACGTAGGCCGGCGATCGTCTAAGTACCTTTCACGATCTTGCCGCGCGTCACTTTCCCCGCGCGGGCGAGTTTTTTCGTACGTAACAACACCGCGATTACATCAACGTTCCGCGTGCGGCCGCACCTGTGAAATGGAACGCATCACTGCTGTTAGATACACATTTTTGAGTATCCACAGATAAAATATAACAGTATCGAAGTTATATCGCTCATTTAGGAAAAGCTTGTAATATGTGAAATATATTATTTCTCAGAAAACAGTTTAGAAAGTTTGAAAT
>DWME01003938.1:0-17203 GCA_018244795.1 Parelbella ahira ahira
ATTCCTAGTTTCCTTTATAAACAGTGATAGTCTAGTGACTATGAATTCAGTTTCCTTTGTAAGCAGAGATAGCTTAGTGCTTAAGAATCCAGCCTCTTACTCCGGGTGTGCGCATCATCAGCGTGGTAGACTATGGCCTCAACCCTCTTAATATGAGAGGAGACCCACATTCCAACAGTGGAATGATAAACTAGTAGATTATATTATTTTATTATGTCTTTCCAATATTTTTTTGTTTAAAACGCAAATTTAAAACTACATTAATATCACGTGTTCTAGTCATCCACTTTTATTCTTCACATTTTTAAAGCCGCGTTCGTGTTGAAAGGTTACGCCGGGCTGTGTATAGAAGCATGTTTTAAAATGGCGCCGTTAAAACCGACTTGCAGTAGTTAGTAACTGGGGCCTACTAGCCAACTCATTACCGAACTCCTTGAGGTACTATTTCGGTTGAATAGGGAGGCGGCGCGGGTGAGATAGCGCGCTCTTATGAGCGATATCGCGACAAACTAAGTGTCCCTCTCTCCCCTGTCTCCCCGCCGTGATTGAAGTGAGTTTCTGCACTGTCGCAAAATCTTTTTGAGACCCACGTGCCGGAAAGTTTAGTCTACAGCGTTTATTTTATGTATAACAGCTTATGCGTTCATGTGTGAATGTTGTCTCGTAGTCGCAACACGCGACATTTGATTGATGTAGTTTCGTACATGCGAGTTACATACATGAAGAATGGAACACATATGAATAAATGTTTGGTACATTAGATTTGCCTAAGATTAACGAGTTGTTCTTGATCTCGGGTGGACTTCAGCCTTTGAATATGGATTAGCAATTTATAGAGTGATTACCAAATTTAGGTAATTAGTAACAAAATGTACCAGCTTTTCCCTGTTATCAGAAATCTATCTTGTACTGAGATTTTCTTAAGTAACTAACACATGTTAAGCTTATTTTTGCAAGATATTATTGTACGCTTTTTTTCAAATACATGAAACTTCTTATTTTCTACTAAAAGATAACAGATTTTACTATTATTCTTGGGGTATTAGTAAAATTACTAAAACGATATTAATTGTACAATGTTCTTAAAGAAAGTAATTAGGTATAGTATTCGGAACCGGAGAAAAATGCCGCTAAAATTAAATATCGTTTAGTAGGGTTATGTTGGTGATTTTGGAAACACAGCCCACAGCTGATGATTTGGGGAATTTAAATACTATATGATCAACTTGACTAATATGGTTTTCGTTGATTATTTATTATTCATTTTGCTATTATCGGCCAAATTACATATGTTTTACGTGTAAAAATTTCTATTTAAACGGAATGTGAAAATAAACTTAAATATAGTGCTTCAGATCGCTTTGTGAGTGATATTTTAAATATAAATTAACAAATTCCTACAATCGTGCACAAAAAATATTGTACAGTAAAAGAGAAACAAAAGTTACAATGAATTTAATTGGAATTGGAATAGATAAAGAAATAATTTTGTATCTTAGGTACGTTTACAATAGTGACGTTTGGTGGTTTAGGTAACACAGAGCGAGAGACAAATAATAGTACGAATAATATAAAAAGGACTTTTGTCCCGTCACTATCGTTACAATGTCGATGCAAATAATTAAAACGCGTCTCCAAGAATATTGAATATTCAAATAATTGGTAATATTGTTTGAGCTAAACAGGAATGCCAACAGGAATGCCAACAGGAATGGCACTTCGTGACTGTGAAAGAAATGGTTTGAGGAAACCTACACATCTTAGAGTTTTCCAAACTATTCTCTAAGGTTTCTAAATTCTGTTAAACCTCACAGGACAAGTGTGGAGAAACAAGACCACTATTGGACACAAGACTTCAATAATGAAAACAGTTAAGAATCGTAGTTGTAACTGTTTTTGTTATTGAAGATCTGTGTACAACACTGGAGCGGTTATGAATAACGTACAGTAAAGTAAAAAAATATCTTTGTAGTAGAATAATGAAATATCGTCAAATCAAAGCTTACATCTAGAGCTTAGAAAAACAAGAGAGAGTTATATAGATGGCTGTGGCGCTGAGAAACATTATTAGAATATTTCTTGCCATATTTTTATTGTAACAGTATTAGTAGATAAACGTGACATCACGCCTGTAATCCCCGAAGGGGTAGGCAGAGTGGTGTAGTACACTCCCACGTTTCACCAGTTACGTTTAAGTCCCATGGAATAGGTGCGGAGTCTATTACAGTAAATAAATAATAAATAAATTACCATACACTGGGCACAATTCCAGACTCCGAATCACTACTAGAAATTCCAAATTAGAAAAATCCAATAGTACCCGACCCGGAATTTGAACCCAGGACCTCAGATTAACAACAAACATATTTAAAAACAGACAGACTGAAAAACAGTTTTAAGTAGTTTTTTTTTACAAAAAATTCTTAACAGGAGAATTCTTCTTAGGAAGGATAGCAATAACTTTAGAAAAATCTTTAAATTACCCTGAACATAACTAATTATGTTTTACTTTCGATGCCTAAGCTGAACGGTCCTAAAACTACTTAGGTATCTTAAAATAGGTAACTAGAACTATAACGGTTATTAGAAATAAACAAATCATCAAGGGCCGTCCACTCGGTGGAGAAATTGGACGTACATTTAATTTCGTAGGAAAGGGATATTCAAAATAGTAGCGGTTTTGTGGCTTGGGAAAATAGAGCCAGCAACAAATGGCAGCCCGACTAAGATAAAAAGGGCCGTCATTTTGTTGAACGACTCCCGCTCCGAAGCCGGCGCAAATAACCAGACCGATTTAACATGTATACTCCCAACCGGTATAATAGAATGCTGGGTACTAAAATATTGTACCACTTCGCCGAACTAGATTAACTATTCATTAGTAATAAGTTTGAAGTAACGTACACACAGCTCAATATAGCTACCTACATATGGGTCTAACTAGATGTTTGAAATTGTTAGTCCTTTTGCGGTCCAGACATATGCCTATGAGCTGTAGTAATCAGAGAGCGTTATACCGTTATATTATTTTGTGCTGAAAACTTTGTATCAATGTATTGTAAAAAGAGAGCATTAAAAATGTAACATCGCGTCTGTTACCCCAAAGAGATAGACAGAAAAGTGTAGTACACTCCCACATTTCACTAGTTACTTTTAGATCCCACCATTAAAGATGTATTAATATAATATATCTGTATATAAATCTATGTATATGTATACAATAAGACAACACACACGGCTATCAAACTAGGCAAAGGGAGGGCTACGGTAAACAGACAGCTGGTAAACTACATACGTTCTGTATAGGTTATTTTAACTGCCTCGTTGATCGAATCGTTGTAAACGCTATTGTTGAGCAAGAGGTCCTGGGTTTGATCCCCGGGTCGGCTACTATTGAGTTTATCTAATTTGAAAAATCCTATGCTTAATTCGGATTGTGGATTGGGATGGATACGTGACTGGTGAAACATTAGAGTGTCATACATACTTACTTCCGTCTATCTCTTCGAAGAAATACAGGAGTAATGTTACGTTTTAATATCCATGCACACCAGAAACACATGTGCTCAATACAGAAGTACATGTCCTGAATAGGAATCGAACCTGTAACTTCCGACTCAGCAGCGTCACCAAGCACTGGACCAACAGGAGAGGCTAGTGATTTCTTTTCCCTTACCCCAAGACGTTTAAAGTCATTATAAGACAAGTTAGTAAAGATGGATATGGTTATTTATAAACTCGCCTATGCATAACGTACCAAATAAACTATTCATGCAACACATTGTAAGCCTCTCGTGAACTATAAAATAAAGAATTACTTGCTAGAATTGGTTGTTACCCACAAAAATCTAAACGTTTTTTAAATGCAAACCTAACTGTGATGTTTGTGTTGAGCGTCCGTTTTATTAAGCCTCAACTTATTGTTTCACGATACAAGTGCAACAAAGGCTGATACGAGATAGTATTATATGAAATTTTCTGACCTACATACTTGTAAATATACATAAGTATACTTGTGAATATTTCAGACCAGGTTAGTATCTATACGTGTTGGAATCAAGTTGGTAACACTCTATATCTTAAGTACTTGTGTCTAGTAGGTGTGTGTGCTTGCGAGCGTTTGTGCGTTCGTACGTTCTGTGTGCGCGTGTGACCGTGACCGAGCAAGCATTTGAGCGTGCGTATGTATGTACATGCATTAGTGCGTGAGAGCATGTGAGCAAGTTTGTGTGTATGCGTGCGTGCGTGTTTGCACATATAAACACTTACACTGTCACGACCACTGCGACTCTATTACAATATGATACAATGTAAGTATATTATAATCATCTTAAATTATTGAACATTATTACTTCGACTATCCACAATTTCAGTAATTTAGGTCGATGCCTACTGTTAAAATATTAGAGGCGTGCTAAGTCAGCTAGAGCCGAGCGGTGTTATGACTACTTTCCGGACAAATTCTGTAAATGTTGATTGGCGAATTTGATCCAGTTCACCAAACGCAGCGGCAGTTAGCAAAGTTTCACTAGATATTTTTGATGCGAATAATTCCGTGAAATTTGCCTAACGTTCACTAGATATAACGGCTTTTATTTACTGGTTGGGTATATCATTTTTAAGCTGTCATTTTTGGTCATAAATTGTACTATGTTAAGATAATGTTTTAGAAGTTTATTCGTCATATTATGCTTAAATAATTAAATGAACAGTAGCGTGTGATGGTACTAATGGCCAAATACAATACGGTGATTTTTTTTTCTATTTTGTAGTTTCATCGGAAAATATTAGTGTTAGTGGACATGACAATAATTGTAAATGGGTACTATTATTATTATAAATATTTCATATGCGTATAAAGGAGAAAGCAATGAATACTCAATATATCTGTCCTTAAAAATCTGACGTCTCTTCTATATTACATTCATCACTCGAAATGAATACTACTATCGGCACGTAGCACTTTAGACAATACGTTATGAGCGTTAACATGGGATTTTTTGGAAGTATGCCAGTTGTCATTTTTTAATTCAATTGAATGTTAGCTTTCATTTTAATAGTTTAGTGAATGTACAATCACTTGTAATTCTGTCACATTGATAAAAAACCAAGAATATACCGGTACCAAACATGCAACTCTCCTCAAGAGCTCAGTAGCGCTCATTGGAAAGCTTTTTCAGCTACCTCTCTCTGTCTATCATTGCCTTCATGTTATTGTAGTATCCACAATCATTAAACAAAATTTGAGGACCAATGTTTTGCGAATTTATGGAAATATAATTTCATGTTGTTTTTACAGAAAGTACAAAATGCAATATGTGGATTAAAGTGCTTCTCTAAATTTAAAAAGCCGGTATCTTTATATTGGAGCGACAAACGAAAAAAAATCCAATATCGAAGAAACACTCAATGAAGAGTTCCTTCGAAGTACACTATTTGTCTAGCTTTAAACTCACATATCTATGCATACAATTTAAAAAAAATAGTGGTACTTTGAAAGTATGTACATTTTATAATATAAAGACGGTTTCGTATCTTAATCTATTAAACACGCTTTTAATTATATGATTTGTGTTTTACCAATTTGTGATCCTAACAGCAATATCGGCAATATTTTGTCCATCAATAGATTTTAGAGATTGCTTAAAAATAGTATCATGTTATGACATAATATGAATTGTTTTTCGGCTTGTTTAAAACACGTAACATTTTTTTATTATGTAATAAAAAAGGTAAGATTTCTGTAATTTACACAAAATATATTGTGACATGTTGACAGATTTGCACGATTTATATTTCACGGGATTGTCTTCCAAAAAACGTGCAGCTTTGTGTCCATAGCCAACAATAAAGTATAAGCCTTACATTGGTTGGCAATACTGGGGATACACGGCGGGAACTAAATACATATATTACGTTACTCCACGCTTTGATGAAAGGCAGCCTATTGTTTTGTTTCTTAATTAATTTTGTTGTAATTTAGGTGGAAAGTGGAATAAAATTTCTCCCAATTCTGAATTACTTATACGAACATTTCAACAATGTAAGGATATTTAGAATATAACAGACTTGTTTCCAACAAGTAAAAGATGCGGATAACGATTTTCAAAGTGATAATAATGATGATGAATAAGATCATTTTTAGAGTCCAAAACATAAAATATTCTTACAAACGATCGCAAGGTCTTTTTATTTTAAACGTTTTGACGAGGGCAACATTTGGGATGGCTGAGACTTAGACCATACCTGCCTTATCAGAGTAGTGGTGACAGATGCCAAGGCATTGTCGGAAGTTCTGGAACCGAACTAGAAACCGGAAATTAGATTTAGCCGTGGCACCGCGTGCTTTGACAGCGGGCAACTGGTAAACGTTCGAAACAAGGAGTACTTTTCATCAGGCACGATGGTATATACTTGTCGAGGTATAGACTAATAATAGTACTGAAACAAATCAGAAAGTAATATGTTATCATAACTTAATACATTTCAATAAAATATTGATTTAGTTCTGTCGGTATGTAGATTTTGTTATTGTATTATTTGTAATAGTACGTAAAAATAAATATAAATAATTAAACTCCGGTTTCAAAATGTTTTTATGAGTCAACTGGAGTATCTACAAATATATGTTTATTTAAAATACCTACAATTATACTTAATGTATATGTCCTATATGTAAATGTCTATGTCCTGCAGGGGATATCCTGGGCCTGATGATCATAATGATAATCATGTAATGTATAAGGGATTCCAACTAATAATAATAAAATCCAATTAGTAATTTTATGTCAATTGTATGTCTAATATATTCCAACTTTTTTAATATGGTCCGTACAAAGCGAGGAGAATTCATCACAGTACTTCAAGTGTGAGTGCAAGAAAAATCTTCTTTAAAACTACGGCCAGACATGCACTTATGTAGCTCCGGAATGAGAGCTTTTATACACTGTATAAAAAGGATGTAAGCTGAAATTTCATTCAGCTTAGATTATACCGGTGGAGATTCTCGTAAATTTTGCATTAACCAATTTTGATTTTTTGTCTCGCAGAGCGTCATATCATTTAGATTATCACTGTTTGGATATAATGAAAGATTGTGGAATTGAAATTGGATTTTAAATAGTACTTTTTATGTTTTGATGTAGCCAAGAGGTATCCTACATTTTCGTTGTGGTTATTACTATTATATGTATTATATCACGCTAGGTTTCTTATTGGGCAGGTAGAGAGTATAGTGTGTCAAATATCTCTATCCTTACAGAACTGACGTGTGTATTTGTGTTACATTCGTTACTATTTTTATCTACCCAATTATTAATGTTATAAAATCTCTTCTGTTATGAAGAGAAAAATTATACGCTGTAATTAATATTGGAAGGTTACTTGTCCTTGGAAGAGCTTAGTAAATAAATTGTTGAGTTTTCATCAATAGATTAACATTAGAGCCGATTCAGTGGCAACAGCGGGTAAAATAATTCAAAAATCTGTCTTCTCCTTACGAGGCACGTTTTAAATGTGGATTATAAAAGGACACATTTATAAGGCAATGGTAGGGTCATCATCAACGTGACGTCTGTGCTCCCCGAAGGGGTAGGCGGGGAAGTGTAATACACTCCCACGTTTCAATAGTTAGGTTTACGTCCCACTATGGAATTGGAAGTGAGTCTATTGCCATACACCGGGCACAGGTCCAAACTCTGAACTAAAACTAGAAAGTTCCACTAGAATTCCCGGATCGGGAATCAAAGGCTGGACCTCTCGGTCAGCAGTCACGCCCGCAACTACTGTCAACAACTACTACCAATGCAACAATATAAAGCATGTTTTTACTTGAAATGTTATATTAAATATAACTACCTAACACTATATTATATTTCAGTGCTTTAATAATTTGTATTCTACGCATGAGTATGGTAAGTATACTACTTATAGTATTAGTAGAGCTCCGTAGTAGAAATAATAATTTAGATATAGAATGGATTTTGCATGTACGTTCGACTTAGCTCTCAAACGTGAATTGTGTAATACCTCTGAGCCAAACTCCTTGTTACGTGACAACTAACGTTGCCAAAATCCAAATTACTTTTTGGCACACACATACGTATAGATCTTTGCACATTCAATTAACATCGCGACTGTACTTAAGTTTCACAATGACGATAAAATCTTGATTTTATCTCGCTAAAACAACCCTCGTTTCGAAGTTAGCCCCATAATGTGTTTCATACTTAAGTTACTTTAATACCGTTTCTTACTTTTCAATTTAATTCAATTCTAATTGTTTTGTATTACGCGTATATACACTTAATGGAAGTTATATAATGTTATATCTTTTGTTTAATGACTTTTGGCGCATTTCAGCGTATGGTAGAAAGAGCAAGAAAGTAAAAACTCCCATTTCAGCATATAACAGATAGAGAAAGAAAACGGGCGAAGAAAACTTCTAGTACTGCACTGAAAATAAGCAAAATATAACCTACAAGCGTCAATTTTATTATTATTTGTCATTTGATTTCCTTTCGCATTTTAAAATTAATAACGTGGGGTTTGAAAAAGAGTCAGGTAAAAAATGTTATTCATTTCAATACCTTTTTATCGTTTAAATAGTGTTTGATTTTATAATAAGTTTTTCTGCACAGGACTTCTTTGACGGGTTTTTTACATTGCTAGAAAAGCAAGGATAGGAACTTATTAAAATCTTGTCAGGAAATATATTGCACATCCTGATCGACATTTCAATCAATGAATGGCTTGTCTTATGAAGCAGACATGCAGGAAATGCAAGTTCGTGCATGCTAATGAAGTTTCGAAGTGGAATAGAATTCTCTGACTTGTAAGAGTAACTTTAGTTTTGTATTTATTCAAATATTAATGTTGTTAATTATTTTAACGTTAAATATTTAATAAGTTGTGTTATTAATTAATTAATGTTTAGAAACAATATCAATTCGACTTATTGTATTTCTAATAGCATCTTTGTAGATATTAAGACAATTTATGGATTGTATTATGGTGTCAAAATATAGTAAACCAATTCATGACCATATGCGCAGATAATCTATTCCATTCTCTTAACAAATAATATTCCAACCATAACACGACATGACTACACTCACTAAAGCAAACTACAAGCTTAGACGTTGAAAATTAAATAACGCTGTGTTCCTTAGACAGAAGTGTGTTACCATAAATTATATTCGTGTATTTTTGTGTAGAACGTTCCACGTTGTTTTAGGATGACATCGTTCTCGAACATCGCAGAAGGAACGAACATCGCTAAAAATAAGGAAACACTCCTTCATTGTAACCTACGACTTGCATGTGAAAGTTTTCTTTTAAAAAAGGCTGCCTCGAAACTGGAATATTCTCTATGTACCGGTTGTAGCTACGTTTGTTCTTACAATGCGAACAATACATCTAGACTGGGACATTTAAAGAGCGAAAGTTGAAAAGTTTGCAGTTATGCAAGCGAGCTTTAAGCTCAACGTTTTCAGGATTTAGCTAGTTTTTGTAGCGATTTTCACTTAATGTTTCCGTACGTGAATTTACCGAATAAGTTATTTGATGAAATTGTTTTCGAATACACAGATATTACATTTAACATATTTTAAAGGTTTTTATAAGGGATTTTTCAGTCAGCATAGTTATTACTATACCTAGATGGGTTTGAAAAAAATATGTTGATCAACTATTAACGGATATTTTACCTGGATTTATAATTATTGATAAGCATTTTCAACAGTATATTAATTACGAGGAATGCGAATACGTTGTGACAACAAATTTAATTTGATTGTTATTTTAATGTAGCAACATTCGTAACCAGCAAGGACATTCTTTTACACAAATACAATAATTTCCAACACACACAGACACATGTACTATGAATACATCAACAGTATGACGAGAATAAAGTTCTATTAACATAAACTACAACAATTTCATCAAGCATTTATTTTTTCCTTTTGCTGACATTTTACTTGTGCTCAAAACTAAGGGTTGTACGTGTATAACTCGAACTGAATTCACTTCACAGGAAACTGAAAGATGTTACGATAATAGTACGCGTGTTTGTAAAACATAGTTCCGAAAGTTAGAGCACTTTTAGGTGGATGAAGCGTGCTCCTTTCACGGGCCGCCCCGGGCGAGGGACTATTTAGAACGATATTGCATTTTTAACAATTCCTGTAAGCTTGGTCGCGATCGTGTAATCTTAAACTTTCTTACACTAAATATTTCCAAAATCTTCTGGAACACACTTTAGGTAACTATTATCGTTGTCATTATTGAAGAGGTACAAGGTCCCTTTCTCCGTTCGTACACGAAATACGATAAGTTTCAGGATATAAGGCACTTAGTGCGATCTGTATACCCTGTTGGGAACTCGGATTGACGATGTAGTAAAATTATGTACATATGTATATAAATATACAACAATAAATTAACTCATTCATCAGTCCCTTGTAGGACCATACCTAAATTCTTTTTCTCTTATTTGTGGCGTACGGCGAGGACACATTAAGACAAATTAGTTCTACAAGGGTGTTGCTACCTCATCGCATCTAAAATGGATGTCTTACTGTAATTGAGTTCTATCATATACTAGGTGTGCACACGACTTGGTTCGCGGTAACACTTTCCATAAAATTTGACTTAAAACTCATAATATTAGCTATGTTCCTGTGAAATTTCCGTCGAAATCACTTGGAAAAAACAGACAGACAGACAGGTAGACCAAAATTCAAAAATTGCGTTTTCGTTATATTTGTATGTATCTACCTAATGTACTTTCACGTACACTCATTAAAAGCTATTTTTTTTATATTACAAACGGACACTTCAGTTTTATTTTTATGTGTACACGTGGTATGGAATATTTATTTCCTGTTAAGTCCTTTTCGTTTATGGTAAAAAAAGAAAAGAAGAAGTTAAAGCAGGCACTTACGTCAACAAAAATCCGTAATTAAAATATCTTATAAAATATTAGCTATTTCTGTTTGATAATATGAGCATATTACGAATAAACGTATATCATCAGTAATTCAAAACATAAAACAATATGTACCATATTTTTATTTGTAACGGGTTCTATGACAATAGAAAAACTAGGTATAGGTACGTTCATCCCTTTAATACAAAAAGGAGGACGAGGGAGAGAGACAGAAGATCAGTTGATATTAAAATCTGTGATCAAAGATTTCGCGACGAGCTTGAAAGAGGATTTGATATAAATATTACATCCGGGTCTTGAAATACTTTCATTTCTCGACGTAAGTATTTTTAAAATGAAAAGCTTTTATTGTTCTAAATAATTAATAGAACGGCACCGCTCCATCTTGGCCAGTACAAGATTTATTATACTTCGTTGTAAGAAAAACCAGAAGGATTTATGGATTACTAATAGAATAATGGCGAGTATACATTTTGTACCGTACGATGGCGGCTGGCTATTTGTTGTAAATTTATTGCCAATAACTAAAGCCGCCATCATCCTTACAAAATAGCTATGTTGTTTTATGGTTGTAACTATATACGAGTATAATACGGCTAATTATATTATAATATTACTAATCCAGATCCCTCACAGTGTAGACAGAGAGCCCGTGCGAAATATCCCTATTATTAGAGACCTGACATGCTTCTTCTACATTTGTCACACTCACCTTCCGCACGCCGGTTTCGGGGGTTCTTAACTTCGTCATTATATCTGATACTGATCTATTCGGTCACTATTGCTGAGTCTTTTGTAGTGCTGTGATAGTATTTAAATACATATTAGATCAAAGATAAATGGTTAAAGTTCTTAAGAATTCTCCTGTAATTTTATTTTTTTTATTTATTTTCTTCAATACCTAATGGACGCCTTATAGACATCATTTCTACCGTAATCTATTTTTACAGCAGACATTTACTGGTGGAAAGTTTAGTTGGAGCATTTGGTGTCCTGAACTTCGCAGGGAGGCCTGTCACAACCCCTTATAGCTTTCTGAGACTCTGATAAATTAAAGATAATGACGTAAGGTGGCAGGTGGCATCAGCCATAAAGTTCGTGTTTGACTCTTTCCTCTGTTAGCAAGGTATCCTTATATATCCGTAACTCTAGAATACCGCTAATGTATATAAGGGACGTACACTTAAATAGAACTATAATTCATTTTACCAATGAAAGGAACGTGGAAAAGTGTAACAATACCTTAGTCAATACCGGAAATTGGAAAAGGTATGAATCCCGCAATATTGTGTCTACTGAGAGACCTTATACTGGTTGCTTTGTTGTGTTCTAACGTACGGAGTACTATTCTATCTTATCTCTAAGGCGATCATCGGAACATCCACCATGCACAGTTCATAATATTTAGAGGAATTACACGTTTTAACATAAGATCACGGCAGTATGTTCAGTCAAAGGGCTTCATCAAAGGGCTGGGCTAAGGAGTATAGTATCCCTGCTTTTCCCACGTTTTAATTAAGTCATCATTACATATGTCTACGTTGTCCTGCTTTATAAGCATGTCCTGGCTTTTAACACAGGTTTGACGACTAATTTGTTAGTAACATAGACGAAGTGCTTAATGTTTGTAGTAGAATATAAAACTTGTCACTATTTCAAGTGAGGCATCACCGCACATGGAGTTGACATATTTGGCTTTTTATTGCAATATGGTCGGTGCAAGTATGACCCATTTAGAAAATAATAATACTACTTTCAAATGGACTCGAACCAGTAGCGGAACCTAAGTCAGTGAAAGTATGAATGCCCCTTCAGCAATTTGATATGCATGAAAGTCGAGTGAAAACTTGACATCTTTATTTGTGTTTTAGAATTACAGGGCTGGCAGACTGACGGCGCCGCAATAATTAAACGCGCGTGTCCCGGAATAACAAATAGCTATGGTAATTTTATGCCCCGATCTTATGAGTGGGACATTAAAAGATCCTTCGGGAACACCGCCTTAATATAATTTAATTACCGAACGAATGCATAAATTGTTCTCGTTCGCTTTTTTCCTTTGGCACCTAATTAATTGTCTTATTAATGAGTCCTTTTGTTTATTTAGGCGTGTCACCTAATTATACGAAATATTATATGGCCTTAGTTGATTTACATATCAATTCGTGCTGCTGGGAATAATAGGGAAATATAATTAATTTGAAATAAAAGAACAGCATTTCGTGTACATACCTACTTATCTTTAAAAATGTACTTTCACGCCTATAATCCCCTAAGAGGTAGGCAGAGGAGTGTAGAATACGCCCACGTTTCACCAGTTAAGTTTAATTCCCACTATGAAATATGTAGGTGGGAAGCCATATTCCCTGTCATACGCCTCACACATATATATCTTTTAATCTCTTATGTGATGTCATTATGTACATTTTAATTAACAATAAATTATTTGTTAGTACAATTTAGATCTGTTCACGACCATTGCTAAGTTACAGTTTGATCTGAAGATTCAAGTAGTTCATGTAAAGTTGCCACGGCTGACGTGAGCCGAAGTTAAATAAAACCAACAGCTCGCAGTTCAAGAAGCGCATCCAGCGCCGCGAAGGTTATTTGATTACATTCCCTCCAAAGTCAGCCCCTCGCAAGATTGAAACGTTCATGTGAACCATTTAATTGTATAACGTAAATAACATTGCTATTTTTGCTAAGCGTTTTAACTTTATTGATTCTAATAATTATTTAATTCCATTTTAATATGATACTATTTAATTTGAATTTATTAAAAAAAGCTATATTTTCGAAAGTGGCAATCGCAATTATTTTTCGGAGAAATGTTACACATTACACAGTTTTTGATAAAATTGTTTTATTGATTGATTTTTTTAAAAATAGCATCACGTTTTAATATAATAAATTAATGACGGACATAACGAAAGCCAGAACCGTTTTAGTTCATTTCGACCTCTAATATACAGTTTTTCAAATAATTCATATACAGCATCCTATCCATTTGATACGATTGCGGAAAAAAGAGACAAACAAAAGACGAAATGAAAAAATAAAACCGAGTCAGTAATAAACGAGTGTCTGAGCCTATTTCAAATGTAAATCTGTGTCGCTGTAACGGGTCGGCTCTCCTGAAAATAAGACAGAGGTCGGGAGATTGTCGCTTCTCGCGATCGTCGAGTGGCGCTTTTGGAAACGCACCCGACCCTCGCAAGGATTTGCGACGAGTTTATGTGCGCAAGGAGCGAAAGTTAAACAATACGAGCTGATGTGCCGGGGAGCCGTCGCACTCGTTCCGCTCATTCGTATAAATCGTTCAATATCGTTGAGCCGATGTGAGGCGCTATTTGTCTATATTCTATAAGGGTTCCACTGTGTCGACCCGCGACCGTTCGTTCGAGGGGCGTGCCATAACCGATTCATATGAAATTTGGTCTTTATTGAAGTTCCTTTATTTTGTAAGTTCGACTTATACTTATATTTCGTGATATAGGTACGTACTATAATTGGTGTATAATGTGAGTACTACACTCCACTTCCTACTCTGTCAGTATTTCATATTATATATTGTTTTTGCGTAACACTAATAAATGATGTGAGTAAAAATTATAAGTGTCGTGGAAACGAAATATTTGTAGCATTTTTGTACACCTAATCAGATATTGATCTTAGATCTTTGTAACCTATATTAAGCAAATTAAATGTCTAAGTAATCCTGATTTATCTAAGGGTAACATTGTCTTATTTTACTAAGATGCTTTAAGTCAGATGTCTTTGAAACAGACGTGGATGTATGAAGAAAGTGATCAACGTGGAATAAGCATGTAGGTCGGTGCTCTCTGCCCATCTCGTAAGGGATCGGGTGCGCTAAATGAAATCAAATATAATTTTTGTTACAATAATTACACATTTTTGTTACAATAGTTACAAAGGTAGTTTACTGGCTTGGCTTTGAATTTTTTATTATTATTTCATACAATAACTAAACCCCGTGCTGCTGTATGCAGAACTTTATTAATAAAACTGTAAGCTGGCTATTTATCTACGTATTTGCGCGGTAATACCAGGAATGAGACGCGGTACCTACATTTAAAAGTTAACAACATTAAGATGAGAAGGTTTATTATTTCCAGTTGGCGAAGGAGCTGCGCAAAAACGCCAATTTACTGAACATCATAACATTATACTGTCAAACAACCGTTCTGTGGAAATATTAATATCGGTATCATTAATTATTTTATGCAAAGTTATAATCGAACAAACTTTTATCTTAAGAAAACAAATATTTACATATATATAGAAAACTGTTGTATGTAACATTGATTAAACAATATTTTTTTATTAAATCGATTGACACACGCGCGCATTCATACGTGCAAACATGCGGGCATAGACACGTGCACACACGCAGGCATACACACGTGCACACACGCGGGCATACACACGTGCACACACGCTACCGCATTCTTATACACAACTGCTATCGTATTCTCATACGCATACACAACTGCTACTGTAAACTAAACAGATATTTTAATTACCTCACGGATATATATACATATATCTACAATGTAATATTTACAGTAGCTATTAGTCTAGCAAGAAACAATTGGCATCTGATGTTTTACAGCATGACTCGCCTCGCCAGACAATCGTTAAGATGTTACAAAAGCGTATCTCTGTCCAATCTCGCGACGACAATAACAGCCGCGCATCGCCTCGTCGCCGAGGGCACCGAGATACTGCGCATAATAGCACCGCTGTATCATAGACGGAACAAATATAGATAGTTAAATAGTTATATAAATAGCTAAACATTTGTATAGACAGTTATGTAGTTATATACATAGCTTAAAAGTTGTATAGATAGCGAAATAGTTATATAGATAACTTAATAGTTATATAGGCAGCTAAATGGTTATATAGATAGCTGAATAGTTATAAGAAGAAGCTTTAGCATACTATACTATTTTACCTAGCTCTTCCTTATATTTGGTAGAGAGGCAGAGATAACCAGATGTCATATGTAACTCTATGTGTCTTTATATGACCATAACACCTAATGTGTAAGGTTATTCGGTACTGGGTTCTCTCTGCCTACACCTTCAGAGACCTGGTTTGACGAAATAATCAACGTAATAATAATCTATTAACTAATGATATATTTGTTTTATTTTATTCTCATCCGTTTTTAAAAACACACGGGTGATATATCTCTTTCATTACCAACATCCACCCATCTCAATGTAATCGAATCCGGAAATTAGCTGTGGGTTTGTTAGTGTAACTACGCCGTAATAAATCTGTTGGTCCTTTTGTATTTTTATCAACGAATTTTCGGAAAGAAACGTATATTCTATATATATATGTACATGAAGTTAGAAAATCCATATTTCTTGCACTTAATTGAAACATTTGCGAAATTTCCATCAGCCTAGACCTTAATATTTCTCTACAGAAAAAAGTCTTAGTCAATCATTGCGTTTGAAAAATATCATCACTACATTGCTCTACCTATCTCAATGCGGAAATACATAGATACATGTGTGATCTTATGCTGACCAAGTTATTTTGGGAAATATCGATATTGCAAATTTATCTTACCCTGGTAATTTAAAGGCTTAGGAAGAGACACGTTTTCCGATACAGGACGACAGCTTGGTAAGGGCCACCCGGACTTATCTATCGGACCGGATGTTATCTCCCGGTAAACACCTCCTAGATATCTTCGGCTTTGCCGTCGCTCATTCGTGCGAAATTCATGCCAAAATAAATCAGCAAATAATCGTTTAAAGAGGAAAATGTGTTAAAACGCATGGTGAAAGTTTCTATTATGAGGGCATACGCTATTACAGTCGCTAAATATTTCTGAATTTGTTACTTAGTCAAAATTTTCCAACATAAGAATTGTCATCGATGACGGCGCTGATTCTGTTCTTAAATCGAATTTCAACTTACGATATTTATAATTCTTATTTATCATTGTAAACTTGTAATGGTTGTTGATTGTAATCATATCGTTAGATTCTCTGCTATGAAGATATTTGAATTGTACTTCCTAATAATACTTTCCCCATATTAAGGAAAAACTTATTGTCGTTACGAGTTCGAGCATACTTTATTTGATACAATATCAACGCTAAATACAATAGCAGTAACGAAAATGTACGTCAAAGGCCATACCATAACAAATAATAGCGCACATAAATTACTAACTAATCATAGTTCGCCAATTTGGTATCCACACTG